>JANHFL010002800.1:6716-18334 GCA_032468155.1 Oxyrhabdium leporinum | reverse complement strand
ATTTGAACCGCTAGATTGAATCAGCAGAAGTGGCCTGCAGTTCAACACTCTAACCACTGCGCCACCTAGGCTCCTTGGCTTTCATCTATCCTTGGCTTTCAATTCCACTTTGCTCTACAATCCCAATTTGTGGCATTTTAGTTTCCTATTTAACTGTGTTAAGGTTGAGAATACATTCAACAAAGTTTCATCCCTTTAGTCCAAATGGACACCTCTGGTCACATGTAAACAAACAAAAGAGATTAATTGTGCTATGTCTATGTCAGAAATGAGGATAACTACTTAGGAAGGAAGGTTTATGGTACCACTCAGCCATGTTACTTGTCTGAATTTGAATTCTTACAAACTGATACTTATAAACAAATGAACTGCATGAAAACACAAATAGCAGTTCAGCGTAAGAGTCAGTTTGATAAATCAGTTTAGAAGAACTGCTTCCTGTTAAATATACTGTTTTTCTTGAAACTGAATTCTGACTTGGGGGTAATGGGCATTCTAATGCTGTGCATCTCAATGACATTAGGCTACAGAAATTTAGTGTCACATGGAGAAGAGAGGGAATGGTCATGTTAGAGACTGTTTATGCAATTTAGGATAACAGTGAATTTGTAAGTTTTAATAGCCTTTTATAATCTCTGTGGCTATTCAAAATCACATTTATCAGACCTGTTAGCCATTTATGTACAGCATTTCACAAAGCTTGGCAGATAGCTCTAATGTTGTAATGCATTTGGAGAATATCTTGTATTTGTGATCTTTTTTAGAAAAATACTTCATATGGAAACAATAAGTAGGCCTGCTTTGTTCTTCAAATCATAGTTGGTATATTATTAGTTCTTGGCAGACAGTATCTGCAAGCATTTTGTACTCAGCAGTGCTGGAGCTGTATTTGTATTATTCATACTGAAAACATCCAAATCAGAACTTGTTCGGTTTTATGTTCTGCATTTAGTATTACTGAATGGCTTATATTTCCACTGTGGAGTTTTGGGTGCCTCTTTATGCAATATAGCAGGGGTGTCAAGCCCGCCACCCGAATGCGTCACACGCTGGCCATGCCCACTCCTGGTTTAGCGAAGGGAAAAAGCTGCAATATGTCACACAATAACAATGTGATGTCGCAAGTCTGACACCTGTGCAATATAGGGAAGAAACCAAGCCTACCTCTTAGACAAAATGTAAAACAACCTTAATGGTATAGAAAAAGGGGGAGAAGAACCTATCTCAGGGTTTGTAAATGCTAGTCTTAGATTGAAAGGCACTGTTCTAGGGATTAAAAATATCCTTTAGAATGGCAGAACATATAGGTAAATGGCTCTTGTAAAACATTTGGTTCAATCACCCACTTAATGAAGGAATCCACTAAACCAACCTTGACATGTCCTGTACTTATTTGAAAACTTCCAATGAGGGGGAATCTACCCCTGGTTTAGGCAGTTCCCCCACCCCCATTACTTTAACTGTCAGCATACATCAATGTGGTGTCCAAAATCGGGCATAATAATGAGGTATAATAGACTTCTTGCTCCCTTGTTCTGAACCCAATAGTTTTGTTCATGAAGCCCAAGACTGTATTAGCTTTTTTTGTTCTTGCGTCACACTGCTTGTTCATGATGGTGATATGCTAGAATTCCTAAATCCTTCTCACATAAACTGCTTGTCAAGTCAGGTCCTTTCAATCTGTGGTTTTGTTTTTTTTCTATTTAGATACAGGACCATTTATTTGTCACAGCTGAGCACTCTACAGTATTGCATTTTATCCAATGAGCAACCTTGTCAAGATCATTTTAAGATGTGCTTTTATTCCTTAAAATATTATTATATGTAAGTCTGATGACCTTACCTTCTATTTCATTCTCTAGGTCATTTATAAAGATGTTAAATAGCACGGAGATGAGTATAGATCCTTGGGGGACCTCGTGTATTACAGTACTGTCCTCCGAGACAATGCTAAACCATTTATGAATGATGTTTTGGTGTTACATTACTGTATTGTCTAACTTGTTATCATGAAAAACCTTACCACTTTAATGGGATCAAGAAACATTACATCTATATTAATCCTTTCGTCTATCACACCAGTCACTTGACTCCCCCCCAAAAAAGAAAGTTTGTTCTTGACAAAACTTCTTAAAGTAGGATAATAAATTTGGAAGGCAATAATGTGAAATGTAGTCAAACTCCAGAACAAGAAACGTATAATTTGTTTCCAGAAGAAGAAACATATAATTTGTTTCCAGAACTCTCTGCAGTGCATATGAAAATGAATAGTCAATAACATGGCAGAGAAATGTCACAGGCTGGCTCAATGTATATAAACTGATACCATGAAAAATAAACAGTTTATAAATATTGATTTTGCCTTTGGACAAACTAAAGGAAAAGCATTTGTTTAGTTTTAATAGCGACAAGATATTTTTGCTGGAAAATTATTGGAAAATGCCACTACAGTCAAAATGGATGTTAAGTTGAAAGTTGTTCAAAACACCATAATGTATTTTTTAGAAGCTGTGTTCCAGATCAATATTTCAAAAATTCCTTTTAAGTGTTTTAATATCTAAAATATGGTGAGTGAAGATATATGTAGTAAACTTAAGAGTTTGT
This sequence comes from Oxyrhabdium leporinum, assembly GCA_032468155.1. Lineage (NCBI taxonomy): Eukaryota > Metazoa > Chordata > Lepidosauria > Squamata > Cyclocoridae > Oxyrhabdium > Oxyrhabdium leporinum. The sequence goes on along the minus strand of JANHFL010002800.1, from coordinate 15,730 downwards.
TTAAATGAACCGTAATGAAAAATATATGGATCTTTTTCTAACTGGTATTACATTCAGAAGACTCTTGATGCGGCTATAAAAGCCTGAGTTGAAGATATAAAAAGTTTTAGTCTAGAGAAATAATGTTAATTATAAGGGGATGTGTATAAAATTGAAGACAGAATTGCTGAATATAAAACACCAAATGTATGATCCTCTAAGTATATCAGAATAAGGAAGGTTATTGAACAGGCAAGACAGCTGCTTATCTAAGAGAATGGGGGCAGGGGAGATAATTGAAAGCAAGACTATAAATTAGTTCCATATTGGAGAATTTCAGCCTAGGTGTATTCCAGTTTACACTTTAAATTTTGTTTTGTTCCACCTCCACTTTTCACCTACCTGAGCAAGTCACAAAGAATTTTTTTACGCCCTATGTGCAGAAGGAACGAATAGCCAGATCCAAAACAGTTGGGAACAGACCAAGAAAAGACTATATATATATTGATCTGTCTAGCCTTCAGAGATACATATATTCTATGTTAGTGGCTAGTAGGTGTGCTGTGCGCATGCAATTTTTACTCTCCTTCCATTCAGAATTGCTGAGACAAATGCGGGGTAGTCTCCTTGCTCCACTGGAAACCACAGGGTGGGAGAAAGAGGCCTTGTGACTTCCTCACTGCATACTGTCAGGATGATGATGAACTTATCCATTCAATTGTATCCGACTCTTGCAAATTCAATGGGCCAGGTCTCTCCACATCTTCCAGTTTTGCTCTACAGGTAGTCTTCGACTTAACCACAGTTGAGCCCACAATTTCTGTCACTGTGAGATGTTTGTTAAGTGAGTTTTGCCCCATTTTATGACCTTTCTTGCCACAGTTGTTAAGTGAATCACTGCAGTAGTTAAGTTAGTAACACAGTTGTTAAGTGATTCCGGCTTCCTCATTGACTTTGCTTGTCAGAAGGTCGCAATAGGGGATCACATAACCCAGGATACTACAACCGTTATAAATAAGAGTCACTTGCCAAGCGTCCGGATTTTGTTTAAGTGACAAGTGGGGATACTGCAACAGTTTTAAGTGTGAAAAATGGTCGTAGGTCACTTTTTTCAGTGCCATTGTAACTTCGAACAGTCACTAAATGAACTGCTGTAAGTCGAGGGCTACCTGTACTTTTTTGAGGGTTTGGGGTTTTTTTAAAGCTCTGGCTGGTGTCAGGTTTTGATGGTGCCCAGCCACCATATTCTTTGATGGATTTTATTCCTTCCCATTCTCTGCTACCATTGAAAGCAGGATCTCTGAGAGGAGAAAGGTTCTCTAGGGATGATCAGGATTGGACTTTTTTTATCATTGCTGACTATGGTGGCAAAAAATATTTCCCTATCCAGTCGCTAACCACCTATAAAAGCAAGATTATTGTAAAGACAGACTCTAGCTTTTTTGAGCAGCAGTGCTTGTAAGTGACTGTTTTCCTGATGCAGAAAACCAGGAATATTCTGGAGGAAATGGGGGAAACCTAGTGTGCCTCTTTCCATTCAAAATGTGAATGGAAAATGTTGTCTGTGATTACTGATATTACTGTGATCTACAGTACTGTAATTGAGCAAGTGTAGCAGATAGCTAACCTTCACTGGTCCTAGAAGCTAAGAGGAGTCAGCTGGGTTAGTACTTGGATTGGGGAACTGGTTGAGAACCTGGTAATGTTGCTATAGTATGAAGTACCGGTAATTAAATAATAATAATCCAGAAAAAGGCAATGGCAAACCATTTTAGTAACTTTATCAAGAAAACTTTGTAGGTACAGAGTTGGGTTTGATATTTTATCTCTTTTTAAACATCAGCCTTAATTTACCAATGATTTGTATTTATAATTAGCAATGTTTTAATTGTCTTGATCTGAAATAAAGAAGCTTGCAGAGGAAGTTATTGAAATCTGAGTGAACTGATTGGGCCAAGTCTAAATATTGCGGAAAGATATTCAGCTTTAGGTAAAAGTTCAAAACTAAATATAATGAACTGTTGTCCCAAATATCTCCTAATTGTGCTTTTTCCAGATTTTCTATGTAGGGACAATTATTATTCCATTAGTAGATAAGAGTTCGAAACTTAACAAACCTCTGCTGTGTCAATGCCATCTTGACCAAGAATTGAATCATAGGAACCAAATCACAATTGCCATCCATAAGCCGAAGCATATACAAACATGCTGGAAAAGTGTTGCTGAATAATTTCTGGAAGTTTTTCTGTTTTGTTAATAGACTATTACCTTGACTTTAAGAGCGGCTTTTGTCTGTGTTTGCTTTAAGCCTTTAGAATTTGCTCTTCATTTTTTTTCCTTAAAAATTTATTGGAGGTTTTAAAAAAAACCACCCTGCTGCTAAATACTTTCAAATGCAGCTTGGCTGAAAATGAGCGTTCCCTTCTATTTTACTTCTCATTTTCAATGGCAGAATAGTTACTCTGAATCAGACTAGTATTTCAACATTTAACAGACAATACTATCTATTACAGAATTTTATTGAATTTTATTGAAACTTGGTAAACTTTGGAAATATTTTTTAGTTTGACATTTCTTTTTGGAGAGGCAAATGCCGAAGGAATGCATTTGTAAAGCTGGATGAAATATGTTTATCTGTGTGTTTTTAATGTTTACATCTCATTTACTTGTACATTAATTGGAATGGCTCGGCTCTAGTTAGTTAGTATTTGGATGGGAAACCACCTGAACGTTCAATACTTTAAATTATACTGGGAAACTGGAAAATATTGGGAGTAAACAATGAGAACCTTCTTCCTTATTGTTGTCAAGAAAACAACATAGACATCCCTGTGTAGTCATCGGGAGGTGAGTTAGACTCAAGGGCACTTTACCTACCACTGTGCAGGTAACTCATCTTGAAGATTCTAGAGCCTAATCTCATACCTCTTAGGCTACAATTATGGAAATGTTGACTTTAGAAGTATCTGAAGTACTTTTCAGAATATTCCCATAATATAGTTTTTGTGTAATTGATTAGGAACATTTTCAATTATATTCTGTTGGTGTATGAATCAGCCTTCAAGATATGGTAATAGTTGTGGGGTGGGAATATTTATATTATTTTAGCTGTTTTCAAGGAAAAGAGGCTTTCAGTTATAACTTTTGCTGATACCCATATTCAGTGACTGATCATTTTCTCAGTAAAGTTTGTACACTTAAATACCATGTATAATAGATTTGGATGTAGCAAGTTCTAATTTTTGATCATGGGAGATCAAAGTGATAGCAAGAGGATTAACTCCATCTTTTCTAGTTAGAGAAACCAGGCTTCAATCTCTTTGCTTGTTTATTCAAGCTACGTGCTGAATATACCTTAAAGAAAACTGAATTGGAAGTAGTTTAGCATGATTTTAAAATTGGGGAAGAATCATCAATAGCCTGCACTATGCTGAAGCAAAATAGGAAGAGTATTGACACGTTTCAATTTTGTTTTTGGAGAAGATTCCTGAAAATATCATGAAAAGCCCAAAAAATAAATAAATGGATCATGAAACAAATAAATCCAGAGTTCTCAGTGGATGCATGGCCAGGCTCAAATCATCCCACTTTAATCATATTATGTGATGCTTAATTAACTAGTTAAAAACTCCACTTAGAGTTAATGATCATGTCCAGCAGTCCAACAACCATTGTATCTACAGAATCTCAAGGGGCAACAGGAAGTTTTCTTTACTATGATGATTATGTATCTCAGAGCTCAGTTCTCATACTCCGTTTACTAAGTAGTCAAGGGAGAGTAGAAAACGGCCTAGGGCATCTATAGTGGAAAGCAAATTGTATCTTCTACCTATGGAACTATGGAATAACTGGTGATACCTATCCAGAGATACCCTTAATTTTAAAATTGGTATTCCAGAAAGATTAATGGTCCTCATAGAGCCCATTGAGCAGAGGAGAACTCAAGAATGCTATTTTTTCCAGACTCCCATTGGTACGTTCAAATTATCTCCTCCCAGAAGTATTGGTTGACAATTAGCTCCCAAGAGATGATATCAAGACACGTGCCAAAACAACAGAAATTGTGGTAGAAATTGTGGCTAGGAACTTCTTCCTGTTTGCTTCCAAATCTGTCACTTTGGAACTGGTGGCATGACAGATTAATTCTTCAGAATTGGGAAGTAGACCATCATCAAAATCTAACCTCATTATTCTTCTTTGGAAGAAAGAAAAAATCAGATTGCTTTTGGTACAAAGCAAGGATACAAAGACATTTCTAAACTTCTGTGAGTGTAGATTAATGAGAAAAAATGAATTTCAACAACTGTAGAACCAGGCTGCAGCATAACAAATTTGACAAAAGGGAAGAGGGGGTCTGGATACTTTCTGAATGCAATGTAAGTCAATGGTAGAAGCTAATCCTGTTGGACAATGTTGTAGCTTCAGGAATTTGTCAGAAACCTACTTAAATACCCAATCAGAATAACCTAACAAAGGTCACCAGGAATGATTAGTTTCAGTTCATAGAGGTCCCATTACAATCTAAGGGTATTCATCAAGAGGGTGGTGGTGGTTGTGAGCCCTTTAAGAATATAGCTGGTCTGGGTTCTATGTTTACATCTATCTAGTGTTCATAGTTGCCCACAAGGTGCATGGTGGCTCAGGAGGTTAGAATGCTGGGCTGACAATCAGTAGCCTCGTGTTTGAGACACATTGCTGCTGTGGGGTGGAACGAGATCACAGCACATGCTCCAGCTCCTCCCAACCCAGCAATTTGAAAGTGGGTAACCGTGAGTAGATAAATGGGTACCACTTTGGTGGGCAACTTCACAGAGACATGAAAGGAACCCCAAACTGGATGTTCCCAGGTGATGTCATCAGCAAATCCTTTCACCTCGCAAGCACGGAATTATTAGTATAGTTGCCCAAAAGCAGTTAACAATTCCAAAGTAATAGTTTATTGCTGACAGAAACCTGGCCAAGAACATAGTGGATGAACCAAGTGGATTGTACAGCAGGAAGCCTTAATTGACAGAGAAAGGGCTTTCCTATCTCTGAAGCACTCTCTTAAGCTGGGAGATAAATCCTAGCAGCTACTTTTTTCCAAGATCTTAATTAGGTGAAGAACTACTGCCTCTCTACTTGATCTATTTGGAACAGCAGACAACAGGGATTTCTTCGCCTCTTTCCAAGACTATAGAGCAAATGAGCGCAATGTTGTAATGGCACCATGATCAAAAGGGTTGTTCTGTAAATTCCTGTTTTTTCCAGTGCTATCCAAGTGGAACACGAAGTAAGATACACAATGGATAGGTGATTCATTCTGGCCTTGGAGGGCTTGATTCATCACACTAATGGACATGAGGGAGGAACACCCATGCCCCTTCCTGAAATGACAAAACATCCTAACCCAGGGTGCAACAATGCATCCAGACTCAAATAGCTACAGTTATATGTCTGAAAATTGAGCAATTCCTGAACACAGATCTTCCAAGTTTGTAATACAATCTATCTTAATCCCAAGGAACTACTTCTATCAGTTAACTATGTGCATTTTCAAGCAGTGATACAAAAAGAAAAACTTTGGATTTTCAGGTTTCCTGAAGATAGGGCTGTATATAGAAACACAGAGATAACCTCAAGGAAAGAGTGCAAGAAATGTTGAGCAGATTGTCTCAGTCTTGAGAAAAGAAAAAGTATGAGGGAAAAAAAGAGATAATTCTGCCTTCACTCTGTTTGGTGTGAGAGAGAGTAGAAGAATATTCCATAACGCTTCCAAAATACTGTTGTTATTCTCTATAACAGTAGTTCTAATAATCCTTATGTTGTCTGTTTTGTGATTGGTTTATCTCAAAAGGCTAACAGTCTGAAGAGTGGATAGAGGCATACCTGCTGCAGTCAGTTTAGACACTACTCCTCGAGGGGCAAAGGGCAGTATTTTCACATGCACCATTTCCTTAAGGGTGTGTTCCTCTCACCTGCAGTGAATCACTGTTTCTTCACATGGGACTTACCATGATGTCAGAGCTTCAGTGACTTTCCCACTTCAAAATATTAGATAGATCTCCATTACCATTCATAGAAGGCAGCTTTCTTGATTGCTCCAATCTTGATTTGGAGAGTTTAAAAGCTAAGGGCATCTTCATGGAGATATACAGTCAGTGTGGACAAATGGTTTTAAAAAACATTTCCCTACTTCATGTTCAATTCCAGTTTCACGGAGCACAAGAGATTGTATTTCCCAGCTTATCTTAGTCCTCCCTAGAGGTCAGAGGTGGCTCAAGCTAAAGGTTTGGAAGATTCTGACCATCTACTTCAAATATACACTGAAAGGAAAAAGTGCCTATAGATTATCAAGCAGGAAATGAGGCAAAATGAATTTTTCTGCTTCACAATTAGTAGATCGGTTGAAAAATGTCAACTTCTTCAACAGTGAGAGTTAGTTTCCACACAGCTGAAGGAACATGATCTGGTACCAGATCTATTTGATACCAAAACGAGAGATGGATGGAAACTGGGCCTCCTGTAAATAAAATGTCATTGCATAGCTTGGGGAGAAGGATGAGCAAAAATGTGAATATTGATTTCCCTATAGATAAGATTTTTGTTTGAAATATAGCAGCTACTGCAATTCTGTTGTAATGACGTCTTGGCCATTTTCTACAATGACACTTCTTATCAAAAGTTCTGGATTACAGTATTCTTTAATTGGTTCCAGTCCAGCTTTCCAGGAACTCAGTATACTGAGTATAGGGGTTTCCTCCATAGGACAGTTAAGTTTCTGCCTTTTAACTTCAGGAGATGGAATTTCATATTGATTCCATCTTCTGACACATCACAGAAATCCAGCTACTATTCACACTTCAGTATGTAGAGCTAGACTTAAGACAGAAAGTAGAGTTTCTTTACATAGTAATTCATAGTAATTCAAGAATACTATTTGGATGAGCAACTTTGTCCATGTGCTACAATTTAAGTACAGATCAGACATCATGCTTTACCAGCAGGGAGCTTAGAAAATTCATGAGGGAAGTGCATACTTACAACTGTGAGGAAGGAGGGAACATAGACTTTCTCAGTTATATAGACATACACATAATTTCACAAACTCATTCCAGAAATAAGTATCTCAACTTTTCCATACCCAAAATGTCATAGTGAAGGTGGGATTTCAGCTCAGATTGCTTTTTGAAGGACACACTGCAATAGAACTAACTTTCCTCCCTGAACGTAATACTGATATGCTTAGGGATTTGATTGAAGCTAGGGGATTGTGATTTTCTGATTTTTGGCTGGAAGAAGAGGCTGCATTTTTTATTTTTTTTGTCTTTTCCACTGCCTTCCATTGTAATAAGATAGTAAGTTCCAGATAGTAAGTTCTATCCTTTATACATCTGTTTCTGTTAAGAGCATCATCCAAAAATTCTATCTAATCCAACATTCTTCTCCTGCAGTGCTTAAACATTGCTAACCCAATCTTATTGCTTGATTCCTCCCACCAAAAAACCCCACACCCTTTTTACTCTCTTCCTTGCCATTGGAAAAATATGGGAAAATAGAGGGTTTTTCCCCTGAGGGGAAAGGTTTGTCTTCCAAGGGTACAGGTAATCCTCAACCTATGACCGTAGCTGGGACCAGAACTTTGATTGCTGAGTGAGGTAGTTGTTAAGTAAGTCAGGCCCTATTTTACTACTAGTTTTGCCACGGTGGTTAAGTTAGTTACAGTAGTTCTTAAGTAAATCATGAGGTTGTTAAGCCCATCCTTCTTTTCCCATTGATTTTGTTTGTTGGAAGCCCCGTAGGAAGGTCATAAGTGGTGATCATGTGACCCCAGGTTGCTGCAGCTATTGTAAATACATGCCAATCGCCAAGCGCACAGATTTTGATCACATGACTGAGGGAACACTGCGATGGTCATAAGGGCGTAGACCAGTCATAAGTCACTTTTTCCAGCACCATTGTAACTTTGGTCATTAAACAGATGTCTTAAGTCATGGACTACCTGTGTCTGTTTATTGATTCTGATATTTGGGAGTACTTTGATTGCTGACACCTCCCCTTTGGGTGTACACTACACCCAGAGAGTAGCAGAGAAGACATGAATCTGTATTAAAAGGATTAGAGGCAATAATTAAATTTGCTGTGTGAACTCCATTGGGATCAAACCTCTAATTACTTTCCAAGCTTTTTACTTGACAGTATGTTTTATGTATTATTTATTGCTGTAGGCTTATGGGAAATGGGAAATACATTTCTTTGTGTTAAATGGGACTTTCCATAGAAAAGCCTAGTATTATAAGTGTTTGGTTTTCTATGGTATTGTGAAATATATTTAAACACACACACACTCACAAACGTTTTGGTAAAAATTGATTCTTGATTATTATTTGAAGATGTGCTAGCAAATATCATCTAGGACAGAAGTAAGGGGTCTTTTTTCTTGTCCAAAACATTTCTTCTGCTATACTCAAATAACTTTGAAAGAGGTGATGATGTATCCCTCCTAAAAAGGCTTTTTTTTTTTTTGGTTTTGGCCATTTTATGTAAGGCTAGAAAATATTGTTGAGAAAGTGGTAGGACTGCAATTACAGAATGTCCTTAGGTGAGGTGGATTATCTTGACCCCTTTCTGCAACAAAGGTTCAATTCTGATCATAGGTTGGAAATACCATTAATTGCTGTGGTTGATGATTTTTCTAGGAACTTGGCTGAGACATTTCATCTCTGTTGGTCCTTTTAAACCAGGGATGTCCTTTTAAACCAGGGATCCAGCCCGCAGGGTGATTAAATCTGGGCCGTGGGGCTGGTCTGGAAAAACGGGCCACATGCGGCCCCCCTACACCTCGTTTTCATCTTCCATGGCCTCCTGCAGCACTCTGCCGGCTGAAAACTGGGCCCAAAACGGGCAAAAAATGGCCTGAAAACAGGCCATGTGGCCCGTTTTTGGCCGGCAAAGTGCTGCAGGAGGCCATGGAAGACGAAAACGAGGTGTAGGGGGGCCACATGCAGACCTCCCGTGCCTTGTTTTGGCCTGCAGGGTGCTACAAGAGGCATCCC
>JANHFL010002799.1:105241-121308 GCA_032468155.1 Oxyrhabdium leporinum | reverse complement strand
CTGGCCCAGGCAAGGAAGGGTCAGGAACAGGGCACCGAACACTTCGCTCCGCGTTGCTGGCACCACGGCTGTTCTCCCACTCGCCCGTCCCATGGAAAGCAGCATCTGGAGAGGAGCCCGGGCATCTGGGTGCCCTGGGGCGATGGTGGGCGGGAGGAGAAGGGCAGCATGGAGGCACCATTTCTACCTAGAGCCCCTGCGTGATCAGCAAGCTGTTCCTTTGAGCGCGGGGGTGTGGCCGGTGGGAGGACATTCCAAGCTAAGTGGTCACCAGTCCCAGCCAACAGTCAGCCATCCAGCGACTGCCAGGTTCCCAGGCCCATCTGCAGCAGCAGGACGGGAGGCAATGGGGAGGGGGGCAGGTCGCCATCCAAGCAGAGCAGGGTCCTGAGGCTGCTGTCGGCCGAGAAGGAGCACCTGGCCCTGCAGAAGAGCTGCACCATACCCTCCTCCCCCCTTGCCAGTGACAAGCGTTGCGGGAGATCCGGGGGCACCATGTGGGGAAAGGCGGGCTTAAACATGGTTTTGCGCAGATCCAACTTTGGACGTGTGTCTTCTGCAGGAGCCGCCCTGAGTGCTTCCCAGTGCAATTCCAATTCAAGGTGCTGCTTACCACCTTTAAAGGCCCAGATGGCTTGGGGCCAGGATGTTTGACGGACCGCCCCTCCCCAAACATCTACCTGTCCCACCAGGGCAGGATGGCAGAGTAGGGAAGGGAGGTATGGTGGGACCCAGGAAAAGACCTTCCCTGCGCTGACCCCCTCCTTTGGAACCTCATTCCCCAGAGATAAGATTGTCCCCACCGCCACCGCATGGCTTTTCAGCAAAGATCTTAAAGGCATGGAGGTGTCTGGGGACCCCCGTTCGGAGCCAATCAAGTGGTCTGCTTGATTCTGTTGATGCTGCCACAGGATAGAGTGGGGGCTGAATTGTGAATTTTTAACTCTGGATTTTTAATATTGCACACTCCCAGAGTCATTGTTTGTATAAATTTGTCTAATAAATACAATAAGACAGGACTCTGGGCTGAGCCAATCCAGGAAAAGGTTGTTGTGACTGGGCTTGAATGACTTTTCCACCAGGCACGCCCCAGCCGATCTTGTCTTGGGGGGGGGGGGGGAAGCACCATGACTCACTCGTGGCCCGTCTCGGAAAGGCCTCCAGCTGCCCCCTGCCTGGCTTCATCTTCTGCCCAAGACCTCTGCTGGGCTTCCTGTTTGCTCCCTTCTCCTGCTGAGGCCCTGGGTGCCAGGTGTTTCCTCTCCCCGCCAGACGCTTCCTGGGGCTCTTGGCCCAGGCCAAAGGAGTTGGCCCCGGATGGCTCCAGGGGAAGAGAGGGGGGAGGGGGTGCTTGTCACTCCTGAATGCTCTTCGGCTGCTTCTCGCTTGCTGTCTCTGTGGATCTTTTGAGAGAAAAGGGGGCCAGAAGGGCTGTCCTCAGCCCACCTTCTGGGCTCCCTGGCATTGCACCCTGCAGACGTCTGCCAGGGTGCCCTGGCTAGCAGAAAGCAGCCCAGGGCAGAGGGAGGGGCCAGCAGGCACAGCCTGCATCACCCGCAAAGGCTGGGCCCTGGTGCCTCCTCTGTCTGTTTGGGGGGGGGGCTCTGTCGCTCACAGCCCATCAAACAAGCCCCCCTACTTTGCCTCCTCCACCAGCCCAGCCGTCTCAGTAGGAGGGGTTCATTCCACTGTGTCACCCCCATTTGTAACCAGGGTTGGGCCCAGACAGGTGGGCCCCCATCACCCCCCAAGGCAGCACCAGTGGAGTCAGACAGCCCCTCCCTCCCAGCAGACTCAGACCGCCGCAGGGCTACTCCTAACACCAGGAGTTCAACGTGACTGGCCCCCTTGGGGGAGGGGAGGCAGAGGGAGGGGACTACTGAGTCATGCCTGCAGAGGGAGAGACCGGGGCCCAGAAAGGCAACACGGAAGCAGCACTGAGTCCCGCACAGACCAGCCTCTGCTCCTGCCCATCAGAGGCCCTGCTTTATGGGGAGCCCGGCTTCAGAGACCCCACCAGTGTGTGGCTGGAGGGCCCTTGTGCGGCCGCAGGGGGGTTGAAGGTAGAGCTTCTGCTCGGGATCATCCCTGCCTCCGATTAGCCTCTCCGCTGCTGCAACCTGGAGGCTGGCTGGATTGGCACATGGTGGCCCTCTCGGCCTATCTCCCCATCAATCATGAACCTCCCAAAACACTTCTGGGCTGGCCATTTCCTGGGCAAAAGTAGAGCAGGGCCTCCAATCTGGCATGGTGTGGGCATACAAAGTACAACCCTAACGGATTATGGGTGGGGTACAAAAAAGCCCCCAAGTGCATTAATAAAACCCCCAAATACTTCCAGCTCCCCTTCAGACAAGGGCCACTGAATGGAGAGCTGCGGTGGCGCAGTGGTTAGAAGGCAGAATTGCCACAGGCTAATTCTGCTGATTGCCGGCTGCCAGCAGTTCAATCCTGACCGGCTCAAGGTTGACTCGGCCTTCCATCCTTCCAAGGTCAGTAAAACGAGGACCCAGATTGTTGGGGGGGCAAGAGGCTGACTCTGTAAACCACTTAGAGATGGCCGTAAAGCACTGTGAAGCGGTATATAAGTCTAATTGCTATAGGGCTATTGCCAAACCGGAAGAGAGGCCTGTGTTCAGAGGGCCCATGGAGGAGGGGGAGGCCCTTGGAGACAGAGCACTCACAGCCACCAAGGGGTCACCGGAGTCTAAGGGCTGCTCGTGGCAGGGGGACCTCAGGTGGCTCACGGCCTCTGCCTTGTATGCAGCAGACTTGCAGCTCCTACCTGCTCCGGTTCACACGTGCCCCAGAGCCCGTGTGTGATTTGGGGTCTGAAGAATGGGGGGCTGTTTGTCTTCACCCCTTGGGGAGTGAGCTGAGCCCTGTGTTCCTGCAATGGACAGAAGGGATGTCAATTGCCCCCCATTGGCTCCCCAAGAGTGTGGGTCGCTGGTCACCCAGCTGCAACGGCACGTAGGAATTCAAGGTTATGCAACCGGTTGGGTAACTTGCGGCTGGCTTGATGTGCACACGCCACTGCGTGTCACACAAAGCAGGGTGGTTCCTGTTTTGGTTTCAGGAAAATTTGCTGATTAAAAGCCTCCAACGGAAGACCATTGTTAATGTTTCCAACGCTAGCTCAGCACTTCAGAAGAGACCTTGCAAGGGAGGGTGGGATCTTTCCCTGCCGGGGCTGCCCCTTCCCTGGATGGCAGGAAGCCCCAGCTGGTCCTCTGGCTAAAAGCAGCAGGGCAGGGAGCGGATGTGGAGCAAGAGCCCTGGCATGTGGGAAGAAGGTCCCCAAACCAGGGCCTAAGTCAGCAAGCGGTAGCAGCTGCTGCTGCACCTTTGGGCTACTGCTGGGGAGGGAGGGGTTGGTGCCTGACTTCCCATTCCCTCCCCTCCCCTCCTTTGAGCACCCTGGCAATTTCCCTCTCAAATTTCTCTGCTCTCAAAGTCCTCTTGGGCCACTCTGCCTGTGCTGGTCCCCACCCCCTAGTTTGGGTGGCAGTAGATTTCTGGGTGCAGGGCAAGCCCTTGGTGGAGGAGCTCAGCACCTGGGTGTCTGCGGGACCACCTGCTGCAGATGAAATCCACCCATCAGCCCCACAAGGCAGACCAGAGCTGCAAGTCCCCAGGAAGCCGGGAAAGACCTGGAGGCGGGGAAGGGGTCTTGCCAGTCTGCCTCTGTTCCCCTCTGCCTGGTCTGCTTCGTTGCTTGGATGTTTCAGTCCCTCTTCCCCGGATGGAGGCTGCTGACTCTCTAGGTAGGCTGGTGGAAGCAGGGCCTGCGGTAGGTCCCTGCCTCTCCCCAGAGCAGTTTGGGGAACGTCCCAAAGAGTGGAAAAGGTCAGGAGGAGGCGCCTGCCGGGCTAAGGAGGATTTAGTCATAGAGGCATCGTTTGTGCTGGCTGTCTCTTAGAAGAGGGGCTCCGGGCCAGGCGCAGGAAGGACCACTCTCTCAACCACACCTGACTGGTGTGGCAGACAATTCAGCGCATTAATGAATAAATGAAACAGCCAGAACAATGTCTTACAAATTGTCTTGGAAAATAATTTCTTCTAACATAGCAATGCCTTTTAAAAAAAAAAAAAGGTTTAAAGTAGCTCGCACAACCACCTGATTCACATACAGGCAACTCTGGGCACAACATTAAACATCCACAACCTATGGATGTGGCTGATCCAGCCCATGCAGTATCCACCCCCCCGCCCCATGGTAGCAATGCAGAATTATTGCATCCTTCAAACAAAGGAGAAGCTGTGGTGGGGGTGGTGGGCTCAGAAGGAAAACCCTTATTAGGTCGCTGGGATGATCTTTGACCACCCATCCCCATTCTTCCCTGCAATACTGTGGACCAGTGAAATACTGTGGACATAATATACTTAAGACTTCAGCAAGGCATTCAACAACGTAGACCACAGCCTACTTCTTGGGAAGCTAGAAAAAAGTGGGATAGACAGAATCACCTCCAGATGGATTCGTAACGGGGTGACAAACCATAATCAACAAGTAGTCCTCAATGGGTCTACGTCTACACGGAGGGGAAGTAAGCAGTGGGGTGCCACAAGGGTCCGTCTTAGGCCCGGGACTCTTCAATATCTTCATCAACGACTTAGATGAGGGAATAGAAGGGGAACTTACCAAATTTGCAGATGATACTAAGCTGGCAGGAATAGCCAACACCCTAGAAGATAGGCTCAAGATCCAGATGGATCTTGACAGACTTGAACACTGGGCCCTATCTAACAAAATGAAATTCAACGTAGAGAAAAGTAAAGTCCTACACTTAGGCAAGAAAAACCAAAAGTACACATATAGATTGGGTGAAACCAGACTTAATAGCAGTAACTGTGAGAAGGATCTTGGAGTCTTAGTGGACAACTAGCTAAATATGAGTCAGCAGTGAGCCAAAAAAGCCAATGCAATCCTAAATTGCATTAACAGAGGGATACAATCAAGATCTAGTGAGATACTAATACCACTCTATAAAGCCTTAGTAAGACCACACCTAGAATACTGAATCCAGTTTTGGTCACCACACTATAAAAAAGATGTTGAGACTCTAAAAAAAGTACAGAGAAGAGCAACCAGGATGATTAGTGAACTGGAGACTAAAACATGAAGAATGGAGGCTTTCAAGAAGAAATTGGACTGCCATTTGTCAGAAATGGTGCTCGGGTGGAGGGTTGGACTAGATGACCTACAAGGCCCCTTCCAACTCTTTTAATCTGTAATTATGTCTATAAACAAAGTTCACCCATTGAATGCTGGTAGAATTGTAACATCATTCGGCTAGTGAGCATTTCAATCTAATGTAACATAACTGCCAGCTGAAAAGGTAGACAAATAATGTTTAATTGAAAGAAATTCAGGCCTTAGATGGACTTAAGAAGTCACTAGGTCTTTGTTTTACAGGTAATCCTTGACCATAATTGGGATCAAAATTTCCATTGCTAAGTCAGATGATTGTTAAATGGACCGTGCCTGCTTTACAATCTTTCTTGCCATGGTTGTTAAGTGAATCTCTGCAGTTGTTAAGTTAATCGCATAGTCATTAAATGAATCTGGCTTCCTACATTGAAATGGGAAACTGGCTGGGAAGGTTGCACATGGTGAAAACACAACTCCGGGATGCTGCAACCATCATAAATACACATCAATTGCCAAGTGCCCAAATTTTGATCACATGACTGTGGGGAAGTTGCAATGGTGTAAGTATGATGACAAGTGCAAGTCCCTTTTTTCACTGCCATTAATAACTTTGAATGGTCACTAAATGAATGGTTATAAGTCAAGGACTACATCATAAACAAACTTGTTGAAAACTTATGTGCCTTTCTGTAGGAGTATAGTGGTTTTTTATAACTTTCCCTTTTCAGATCCTTTAGTTATGTACAGAAAATGCATTACTAAAAAAATAGGGTATAATCCTACTTTTAAAAAATATGAAAATATGAAACTCTCCCTAGAATTTTAACCACTTCAGGACTCAGCTAACTTTTCTCTTCCCCAGTCTTGAAAGTCTGTGCAGCCTAAAACTTGTTGCCAAGCAATTGCTGCACAGTTTTTCCATTTTCAGGCCAACATCTGTGTGTTTATATAAGGATCCAACCTAATACAATGTTCTCAGAGGCAATAGGGTAAACCACTGTCAATTCAGAAAGTGTACAGCAGTCATTACATTAATGCATTGAAAGCTCTTACAGAATTACAGATTTTTCTTAGAGACCTCTGCAACAGGGTGTGAAATTGTGTAAGATAGTGACCAAGTTTTGCAATCTAAGCTGTACTCCTTCTCAAAGGTGAAGCACATGGATCACTGTGCTGTATCCAACAGCTTGGGGACTTTGATCCCTGCCCCTCCATGGATGCACATGAATTTTCTCCAAAAGACTTCCATATCTATCATTATGATTTTCTACTTATATGAAGTAGGATAGCAGATGTGGACTGCAAGAATATAAATGATGGTGAGACAGCACCAATAAGTTAAAAAGAACTGGCATCTTTTTCCTGCCACTCATTTTTCTTGTTGTAGCACAGATCTGATAGCAATAATTTATCAGGGAAATCTTCAACTCAACCATGACTCCATACACATTAATCAAAAATGTTTCAGATGAACATGAAACTTTCAGTCTATTATTCTCTACTGTACAATATGCAGGTTGGTTTTTAATGTTTCCCATAAATTTTTCCACCGTCCATATTCAGAGAGAATTCATTTATTGTTAGTTCTGGAAATCTGCACGAAGACTTAGCTTTTAGCCTCACTATCATTTAATCATGCATATTTCTTTTGACTTTTCACTACTGCTTCTTATGCTTTGCCAGTTTAACAGAAGGTTCACTAAAAGTAAGGCAAATAAACTAGCTTTGTGCATTAATCTTTCAAAAATAGCAAATTGAGATGTATAAGGCCTCGTGTACTGCCTTCATCAAATATTACTTTTTTTCCCCCTTTTTTTCTTAGCAATCCAAAAATACCAAATAAAACTTTGGTCTTTTAATCAAAGAAAACTGATAAGGGCTTTTCATACTGGTCCAGTGCCAAAATAGGCAGAAAGAAAAGCACATATTCCTTCTCCTATCCTTACCACTCTCTATAGAGGGAGGATTGAAAGCATTCTGTCATATTGTATTACTGTTTAGTTTGGCAGTATTACTGTTTCGGATAGAAACACTCTCATAGAGTGATGAGTACAGCAGAAAAGATTATAGGAAGTTCACTTCCTTCTGTACAGGACATGGTATCTAAGCATTGCTTGACAAGAGTCCACAGTATGGTCATGGATGCTATACATCCTTTCCATGACTAGGTGTTTTTTTTTGTTACCTTTTGGGAGGAGGCTTTCCAATACCTGAAGCAAAACATCCAGATTCTGTAATAACTTTGTACCATATAACATCAACCTTGTTAATATATATATGGATGTCTATGGATGCGTATAGGTATATATATGTGTGTGTGTGTGTGTGTACACACACACACACATTTTCTTTTGAGAGTGGGCATCAAAATTTTATTATTAATGTGTAATAATATAGGTTATCTTATCTTAAATGGAGTTCGTGCACCTATGTTTTAAGTTAATGTCTAGAATGCAAAGTGTCATTGCTCATTAAATGATTATACTATATCAAGCATATGCTTAATAAATGAAAGGATATTAAAAATTGTTGGAATAACTAGAATGGGCCTTTCCTTCTGTCACCAAAAGGAATAGAGAGTTCCCTGTGTTGTATGGAATATTCAGATCTACTGTTAGCTTCTTACTCTTTTATTCTCACAATCTTTTTAAAGTAAAAATGCAGCTATGCTTTGATAAAATTTATATTTAGAGATGTCTCACCAAAATATTTAAATTTAATATCAGTTTTTAATAAATAGAAGAAAGAATGAATTAAAATGGTTATTTTTAAATTATTTTGTAGACATCAACAAAGGGTCAGACCCAAAGTTATTCTTCTGCTTGTAAATGGACTATGGCAAAAAAATAAAAATAAAAATAGCAACAAGCATCAATTTGCAGTATATTTTGGCACACATGAAAGAAAATCACAGAAACTCCCTTCCCATTATAAAAATAATAATAAAAATAATTTATAATTAATGGCCAAAAAAACAAATTAGAAAACTAATAGTATTCTGCCCATCCATGACAACCAATACCAGTTTAAGATGGTCACCTTAATCTGCACAATAGTAGCAACAGCTTTGATAGAAAGGCCTTCTCTTCATCCAGCATTATATTTTTCAAGCTGGTATGCACAAGAGGATTACAAGTTTTTTTGAGAATCTATGATTCTTCAGATATTGCAGAAAATTTCTAGCATCCTTCAGCACAGTACTGCTGGGAATTGTAATTCAACTATATATGGGAATCACAAACAGGGGTGGGCTTCAAAAATTTCAGCAATGGGTTCACTGCTCGGTTGCTGGGTGGCTGTGGCCATGGTGGCCGTGGCCTAGTCGGCCTCCTACACCATAGTGCAGGGGCGTTTTTGCCCTCCCCGGCCTCCAGAGACTTTCCTGGAGCCTACAGGAGGGCAAAAAATGCCTCCCTGGACTGCAGAGGCTCTCTGGAGGCTGGAAATGAGCCCATTTCCAGCATTCCTGAACTTCCAGGAGGCCCGTTTTTTGCCCTCCCTGAGCCTCTGTGCATGCCCTGCACTTATCTGCACCTAAAACGGATCGTGTGGAGACTCCTGGGAGTGGCGGGACAGGGCCAGCCAGGAGTAGGATTTGGGGGTTCGGCAAACCCCACAGAATCTTCACTAAGGGTCTGCCCGAACTCTTGAGGACCCTCTGCAGCCCACCCCTGATCACAAGTCCTCCTTCTATGCAATGAAAGAAAGAATGGTTCAACTTAAAGGATTTTTGTTGAAGTGCACAGTATTAAATGCTAGATACAATATGTAACCTATGTAAGATAGAAACCTTTGAGGATAATCCTCAGAGACATTCCAATATAGTCAGTGAACTAACTCTCTTAATGCAACAGATAGGCAATTATTAAATGTACAGGACATTTTTCATAAGTTATTGTTAATTATACCCAAATGTTTAAAATTTCATCTTGAAAACACAAGAGTCAAATACCCCCAATTTTATACACACACACGTCATGGTTACTGGAGATGTCTTATGCAGCCCAAATTAAAATGTAGCACGCATTATATAAAATGTTGTGTACCAAAGAGAGAGTTATCATTGGTTGGTGATAACATCTGATCATAAAATGCTCTCTCAATAGAGGATAATCTGAGGCTTTCTTCATTGCACCAGGTGAAAGCTGACTGAAATTTCCCTGGCTATAAAAATATGTGATTTAATAATAACTCACTTTTGATATAGTGTACATTTTTATTGATGTTCTAAAAATAATGACAATATAATTTGACTTTTAATGAAATTATTTACTGTATATTATTATTTAAATTTCATGATTCATTTTACATTATAGCCTGTATTTTTAAAAAAGCTACCAAAACAAGAACTCACCTGTTTACGTTCTTCTGAGTTTAGTAGAAGATAACGTGGATCAAACACAATTTTATGAAGTTCTTTTTCCCATGTGGAAAATGCAGAGACCTGGAAAAAAATGTTAATGGAAGACATACTGTATAAACAAAGTTTCAAGGCCTGAGAATAAAATAGCAATAGCAATAGCACTTAGACTTACATACTGCTTCACAGTGCTTTACAGCTCTCTCTAAGCGGTTTACAGAGTCAGCATATTGCCCCCAATCTGGGTCCTCATTTTATCCACCTTGGAAGGATGGAAGGCTAAGTCAACGTTGAGATGGTGAGAATTGAACTTCCAAACTGCAGGCAGCCGGTAGTCAGAAGAAGTAGCTTGCAGTACTGCATTCTAACCACTAACTACTGTGCCAGTACAGTGCAGAAGTAGGTACCAATATCTTATTAAAGAAATATTACAGTGTACAATGTTTTGAACGATATCATCAATCATCTAAATTATTATTGTAGCACAAGCAAAAAATCATCACAGGAATTTAGATTAAAAAGAAAATGAACTATATAAAGTAGGAAAAAGAAATGATTTGTTTCCTTGGACTAGAAATTAAATAAAAAGTGAACATTTTTTTAAAAAAGAACTGAAAGCATACTGTCATATGCAGTGATTGGGAATTTAATAATAGAATGATTATGCCCATTCCACTTGCTATATATAAGATTTAATTTTTTAGCAAATGTTCTTTACCCAGCATGTATTCAGATAAATACTTATTCATCTTTTACTCTTTCTATACACGTTCAGGTTTTGTTCAGAGGTTTTCTGAATATTTCAGCAATTCAAAAGGCTTCAAATTGAAAAGACATTAAAATAATTCACCATAAAAGTCACTGGCCCTCAGTTGGTCTCCACAATTTTTCATTCTCCTTTATTGGAAGTGCTAAAAAATTAACCAAGTTTATGTACAGTGTCGTCTTGAATTCATGAGAGGACAATTCCTTTATTGGATCAAACCAAAATATCACCAAAACATTGCACAAAAGAATTCTCCAGAATCTTCAGGCTACAGCTTGGGTAAGGAAGTTAGCTGCACTTTCATATCTGACTCTAGTAGTCATATCCAATAGGCTTGGGATGTCACACTTCAAAAATCAAGAAAGACATTCTGAGTTGCTTCAAATCAGTTTCCTTTATTGTTCCTCACCTGTAGATAGAAATCTTTCCAAACTAAACCCAATACCTGCACCACTAAAGATATAACTCTAAGAACTCCTAGGGAGAAGCTCTCTTGATCCTCTTCCTGTCAACCAAACTATCTAGACTTCATTGTCTCTTGCTTCTCTGGAATACAGTCACTTCTGCCTTGGAATTCAGAATACATTCCACAACAGCATCAGAGATCCAATACTGGTAGTCTTCATTTAGTGACCACAATTGGAATTGGCAACTTAGTTAAGCAAAGCAGTTAAGTGAACATCATTATAATTTTATTCAGGCTTTCCCTTGCTTTAGAGCAAGGGTGTCAAACTCAAGGCCTGCGGGTCAGATCTTGTCCACGGGGTGCTTAGATCTGGCCCAAGGGGGCCTCCCTGGAAACAGTGAAGGACCAGCCCGAGGTGCCTCTGCCAGTGAAAATAAAGCTCAGTAAAGCTGCCTGCGGCCATTCCAAATGCTGTTTTCACTGGCAGAGGATTGCAGGAGGCCACTGCAGCCGAAAATGGAGCTAGGGAGCCCATTTTCGCTGGCAGGCCACCACAGTTGCCCCCGACACAAGTGATGTCAAGCTGGCCATGCCCACCCTAGCCATGCCCACCCTGGTCCCCTGAGGTAAAACACAACCCTGATATGTCCCTCAATGAAATCAACTTTGACACCCTTGCTTTAGAGCAAAAGATATGACCCCAAATATTTGGATGAGCCCAAACAGCAGGAAAGATTTCCAGAACTCAATTCATGAGGAAGCTGGATAAAAGTGCAAATGTTGGTGTTTCTATTTACATTCATAGTAGAGATTAAGCAGGCACATAATAAGGAATGCACATTGAAAGGAATGTGCTAGTCGCGCCCTGCCCTAAGCCACCAGCAGCTTAGGAGGCAAAAAAGAAGAAGCTTTCATTTAAAACTGATTAGAGTCTTGTCAGTGTGACGCAGAAAAGCAAGTACAAAGGTGGGTTCTAATCAATTAATGAAAGGCACAGAACTGAGCTTGTTACCTTGTGGTTAACTTTTTAGAGACCATGAAGAAAAGCAGCTCAGGAAGAAATAGATTGCTTAAGCAATGTCTCTGTTCTGCGGGGGTCAATTTTGTGACTAATGCCCACATTTCTCTTAGTCTGAAAGAAATGCAAGCATTGGTCAAAAAGATTATATTTAAAGCACCATTATAACTAGGAACAGTTGTTTCTGATGCAGTTGCTAAACAAGGATTACCTGTATGGTAGAGTATGTAGCAGATGGAAATATGGTACAAATTATCAAACTTCATTAATAATATCCAATTTCCACCTGTAACTATTCATTAGCATCTGGCGATTATGCCAGAAAACATAATTTCAGTTTACAAATTGTATGTACTAGATTCTAATCAATAAATATACATAACACAATTAAAAGTATTATTTTTAGCATGTCAAATGCTTAGGCTTGTATTTATTGCAACTGTCTAGCACAGCTACACTTGCCTTATGTCCTCTTAATCTCACTTATTCACAAGTCTTTATTTCTAATGGATAATGCAGCTATTATTTCTGAAGAAAAATCAAAGTATAAAGATTATGATGTGTGTGCTGAGAACCCAAAAAACCCACCACCAATTTTAATGATTTGTAGTGTACTTTTAGAAGATATGGGATAAATCTATAAGACTGGCCTTCAAAGCAACTTGCGAGTGAAGTTAACTAAAAATAAGTGCAAAAAACCCTCTGACGGCCAGCATGAGCAGCCAATTAATTTCAAAACACATTTCTTTCCTAGATGCTAAAATAACTTTTCTAAGTTATCAATGCATCCAAACATAGTATAGCAGGAGCTGCTTTTGTGTAAAGTAATCCCATACATTGGAAAATCAGCATCCTGCCAAAATGGACAGTGTTGATTGCATTATAAGGGTCAGTGTGATTTCCTTTGTAGACCTGGAATTTCAAGTACTACCACTGTAGGATAAAATATATCAAAAATATTTAACCCAGTGAGTTCCATTGGATCACAGCTGCTAAATAAATGCCTGCATAGTGGGCCAATAACTTTAATGTACCAAAATGGATTCTTTCACAATTTAACCTATATAGTTTTATGATGTCTTAATGATGAACTTAAAAGAAGATCCTCATGAAGAATATTGTATAATTAAATGTACATTTAATAGTCTAGAGATATAGATGCTATCATTATTTAAGATTAGGAAGAGATCAGAAATTGGAATTTGCATGTAATTCAATACACTGAAATAGCTTCTCAACCAGTAAGATTTAAAATTCCCCAGTCTGCTAGCTTCTAGATATATTTAACTATGATTCCATATTTCCTGTCTTATTACCTATGCTGAGTGGAAATTATGGAGCTGTAATCCAAGCATCTGGTTGGGGAAATTTATGTTACTGAACTGCTAATGGAAACAGCAATACTTCAGACAACATAAGAATAGAACATAGAATAATTGAGTTGGAAGGGACCTTGGAGGTTTTCTGCTTGAGCAGGAGACCCTATATCATTTCAGATAAATGGTTGTCCAGTGTCTTTTTGAAAGGCTTCAGTGATGGAGCACCTACAACTCACAGTTGGAAAACAAGTTATTCCATTTGTTAATTGCTCTCTCTGTTAGGAAATTTCTCCTTAGTTTTAGTTTCCAACCATTGTTTCTTGTCTTGCCTTTTGGTACTTTGCAAAATAATTTGACCCTCTTGTCTTCTACAAAGACAAGGGAGTCAAATTATTAGGTAATTTGAGTCCCTCAAATATTGGAACAGTGCTATCATGTCCCCTTTTGGCGTTTTGGAAAATTGTTTGACAGCTTGTCCTTCTTTTCATTAGACTAGATATGCCCAATACATGGATAGGATCAAGAAACATGATAAGCACAAATGATGTTCTTATTGTTTCCTTTTAAAAAAAGCTAAGATTGTGTACAAAAATGGCAATAACATAATAGCAAACAATGGAGTTATCTATTAATAAGAACATAATATTAACAATCAATCTAAACCATCGGTTTGTTGCAATGTATCTATTACATATATTAAGATTATATCATGTTGCCCAATATTACAGGGATCAGGAAAACCATAGGCAATTTCTTACCCCTCTTTCCAGAAGCATATCTCGAAAATGGGTGATACGTTCCTCCAAGGGAAGGGTAATCTGATGTTCTGATGTTTTCACAGTTTTCTCTTCCATTGTTATTTTTTCTAGCTCCATATTCTGTGAATTTTCCAACCTTAAATAATAGAAGAGACACACAAAGTAATATATGTGTTTTTAAACTCCTGGTGAACTTTAGAGCTCAAGAGCATCTAGGAAAATATAAGCAACATATTTTTCTCTGTAGTGAATTAGGAAAGTATTTGCTAAATTTTAATCTGAGACGATGTGTTATAATGTTATCTAGTTAAAATCAACACCATAAAGCTCTGGTGTTAGAATGAACTTTTAACTGGCTTTTTCAAATAATTTAAAAACATGTGCAGCAAATATTCTCCTTCCAAGTGTCTGCATCATTTTCAAAAGTTGCTTTCCAATATTTATTGATTTAGGCAAAGATCTAAAATAGATTACTTGGTGTGCTCAGTGAAACGTATAAAGAATCCTTAAAAATGAACATGGTGCTTGATAATATAAACATATTGACAAGTTCAACAAATCACATGAAGAATTTGCCTCTTGGGTTTTTTCGTTCTGTTTTTTGTTTTGTTTTGCTTTATACTTAACAAGACATGGCAGAGAAGGAAAAGATGATGGGTAGGAAAAAATACGACAAGAAGATAACTGAAAACAATAACTAAAAGTGAAGCAGCCTACTAAATGTTTGATATATTGCCGAGTCTAGTCTTATTGGCAAGACTTATCGGGGCCTGAAATTATTCACAAAGTATCTTTGGGAGTATTTGGCAAGAAAAAAAAATTCACAAGATCTTTCCTACTTTAATATGGTAGAAGTTGGAAAACTAACGAAGTAAGAAGATACTTTCATCTTCCACTTCTATTACTATCTGCTTAGTCAAGAAAAAAATGCAAAGAAGTGACACAAAGAGATATAAAGAGAAGATGTGATCTGCAATAGTGATTTAATTGAAAGCCAGCTTGATTCAGTGGTCAAGATATCAGTCTAGAAGAGACGGCAAATTCTAGTCCTGCCTTAGGCATGAAGTCAGTTGGGTGATCTTGGGCCACTCTCTCTCAGCCCTAAGAAGGAAGCAATGGCAAATAACTTCTTAAAAAAACTTCTTAAAAAACTGTAGGACTTGTCCAGACAATTGCAAGAGTAAAAAAAAAGTGATTCAGCTACCTAACTTGCTAGTGTTCTTGTCAAGAAATTTAAAAGAAGAACCTTCATCAGTCCCTCCCCAACTTAATTTCTACTTGTTTCTGTTTTAAGAAGAAATAATGAACAATACATCAAATAGAGAACAGGCTAAATAAAGCTCTGCCTTCCCATTTAGCCATTTTATTTGATCTCACCTGTAACAGATTTTTAAAAATAACTATAGCAGGCTAAAAAAATTAATATATTTACACTTTTTAATTTGATGGGCTAATTTCTGGAATGTTGATTTAAAAAAAAAGAGGGTACCTGGATATCCAATTCTTCTAATGAAGCATATTTTGAGAAAATCTATATATTCGACTACCTGTTTCCAGATTCTGAGGTTGCAGAACAAATCAATAAGTGTCACGGTCTGAAAATTATTATTTCATATTTTCAATCAAATTGCTATTTTAAATCACGGATTTTAGGAAACTAGTTTCAAAAACTTAATAAAAGGAGACTGACTTTCAATAGTGATACAACTTGGACACCAGGGAAACTACAGATTAAAAACTGGTGTGTGTGTGAGAGAGAGATCAATTGTAATAGAAATATTAAAATCTACTTTCAGGTAATAAATTGCATTCCCAGTTAACAATATGGATCTTAACTTGTAATATTATCTTCTTGCCATCCATAATTGCATTAAAAAATCCACTCTTAAATTACACTAAAATGGATATTGCTTGATATTAGTAGCACTAAAGCTATCAAATTGTCACTTTTCATATTAGAATAGTGGCTTGGATATTGTATTAGCTATTTTATTTCTTTCCAGTTATAATATTCCATAATATGATCTATGAAACTTCCAATCTAATTTCTGGTAACTACCAAGTATTTATATTCAGTGAAATTGATGGGAACCAGAAAGTTAATTCATCAGCAAAGGTAGCCAGAAAGAATCTCTTTCTTCCAGTATAGTTAATTAAAATGATTTAACAAATATAATAGTTGTGCATTTATACTTGCAGTTAAAACTACCATAAAAGAAAAAAATGAATTAAAGCATTATGCAAATTAAACACTGTTAAACCAATGTATTAAAATGCTGAAGTAT
>JANHFL010002799.1:52496-73564 GCA_032468155.1 Oxyrhabdium leporinum | reverse complement strand
GTTGTGTATTTTTGTGAGTTGTGTAATTTTGTGAGTTTGGTTGTGTAATTTTGTGAGCCACGCCCACCCAGTCACATCATCATCAGGCCACACCCACCAAGCCACACCCACAGAACCGGTAGTGAAAAATTTTAGATTTCACCACTGGATGGGATCACATGAGTTATAATATCACATGACATGACATGAGTTATCTAATTTGTGATTGAGAAACATGTTATTATTCATTCAATTTGCATGAACCACACAACATCACTGGGATTTGTTCTGGAAGTTTATTATCATTGATTTAAAATATGTATAGCAAACTGACTCAAGAAAATAAACATTGCCAAGATTTGAAAGTGAGAGTGACAGAGCTGTCCATATAATTTTGGATAGGACATGGCAAGAGACCTGGGCTTGTATCCATTTTTCTGGGAATCAAAACAATTTCAAATCTGGTTTTGAAAAAAGAAGAACAGACTAGAAGAGACTAACATATTAGAAGACACATCTAGTATGTTAAGGATTGGTCATAACAGACTTCTTCACATGTATGCTGTCAAAAAGTGGCCACAACATGCCATTTCGGAGTTGCCACACACGCGCAGGGGGAGGGGGATGTTTGCCGATCACCAACCTGCTGAAAACCAAACCTGCCATGACCAAGCCTAGTCCAACCAATCCCTTCAGTGGACTGCTGAGTGCCAGTGGACCTTTGAAATGGCCAAGAGCAGATCCTCAAGCACCCCGATCCCGAACAACCGTTTGTTATCCAAGCAGATGCCAGCAATGTAGCCATTGGGCTGTCCTATTGCAGTGCAATGATAAAGGCGAGCTGCAGCCTTGTGCCTATACCTCCTGGAAACTCACCAATGCAGAACGACGGTGGGAGATTTGGGAGAAGGAGGCCTTTCCAGTGCACTGGGCACTGCTGAAGCGATGACATTTCCTGGAAGCGAGTAAAATACCATTCGAGGTATGGACTAATCACAAAAATCTGGTGGGTCTACAGGCCCCAGATGAGGTGAGCATAATATTTCTGGCATTTTCAGTTCACCCTCAAATATATACCAGGAGGGAAGAACTTCTTGGTGGACACCCTGTCCCAGCTACTGCAGTACAAGAGTGGCCGGGAGGAAGTAAGGTAGTGCATCCAATCATCCCACCGATCCAGCCAGTGAAAATCTACTACCACTATTTCCCATCCAGTGTTGCATCCATCACACATAGGATGATAATCACAACAATGAGATCAACAACAATAATAATACAACTGGAAAAAATAACAGCATAAAAACATCTTCATCAAACACCAGCACAACCGACTGGTTGAAAACTCTCTTCTCTCTTTTTTTTTCTTTTCTTTATCTTACAAAACTTCTTTTCCTGTAGGGTGTCGTTAATGGCAAAAGCAAGCACTACTGCCAAAATGATACCACATAACACACAAGGGCATGAACCTGCCCGAGGGTGTGATCCTCCAACTTCACTATAAGAAAGTGATCAGCTCTCAGGGAAGACAATATCCCGCCGGGTCCCGGCCTGAGGATCCCACCTTTGACTGTTTTGTCAGCAAAATACATTGGGAAAAGCACAGCCCTGTCCACCAAGCAAATCCAGTTGTGACCCTTCCCTTGCAGCCAAATTTTGAGACAGGTCCCACCCTCTGTATCTAACTCACACACCCTATCTAACTAATTGTAGTCCAGAGAAGGACTAAGTGGCTTACCTCTGATCCAAAGTAGACTGTGGGTGGTCGTATGAGAGTGGGCTGGTGACCTGAAGCTCCAAACCAAGAAATGGTCAGGGATCCTAGCTGGACAGCAGGTCTTTTCCAGCGCCATCTCATCCGAGTCACGGCACCATCTGTGATAAAATAGCCCAATAAAGAAGAACACAGACAAACCACAAACAATAATTCTTACTTTAAGATTCAGAGGTTTATTTTATGAACAATTTGGAACATTAAAAGCTATCTTAACAAAGTGATCTTACTTACATCAACAACCCATTGCAATGAGGTCCAGAGATAACAGCTAGGTCCAGCAAGGATAGCTACTATCAGTGGCCACGATCTCATCCCCAAGACATTCTTTTTTATACTTTTCTGCATGCATTTCACAACTGACTTCCCTGTTCTCTCATTCTGACAGACAGTCTCGACATATACCCGTATACATCTCAAACCTCTATCCATCGGCTACTTTCCTTTCCTCATTTCTCAACATCTTTAATGTTCCTAGTCAAAAATAACCTCTGAAACTATCTACTTTGCAGATTCTCATTGCAATATTGTGCTAACACAACAAATTACAAATATTTCATTACCTTTAGGAAAGCATTCTGGCTGACACTTTAATATTGAGCATTTCATCTGCGGCCTACTATCCATCTGAGGTCTATATACCTTTGATAGAACCAAAGCCTAGTTTTCCTCCTCTCACAATAGAATGTGAAGGATGTGTGTTTGTGTTTTATTTTTATAGTCATAATATACACTGAAGATGGCATTTAATTTCATTGTACGAGGTGCAATGACAATAAAGTAAACTAACTAATTAGACATTCATTTGGAACATATCCCTTAAAAATCATGGAAACTAAAGTGTATTGAGTTGGCTGTGCCTTTGGCCTAAACAGGTTTCCTTTATTGGGAAGTCAAAGAATAAAATTCATTCTCGGAAAGGGATTTTACCTCTAGGCTTCAAGGATGCAATATTTCTATTTATTCAGCACTAAGATTTACTGAGTTCAATGGATCTTATTTCCAGGTGAGTTTGTAATGGGTAGTAGCTTAATAAAGAATCCAGAAGATCCAAAGGATAAAAGGGCTAAAGTAACAGCATCTCTTTCCTTTTCTTCCTGTTTATCTTGTTCCTCTTTCAATTGGAATATTTTTTTCTCGCACAATAGTAAAGATTTCTAATGCTAACTTTGGTTACTATTAACTAAGGAGCAATTATGACCGCAATTGAGCCCAAAATTCCTGTTGTTGAGACAGTTGTTAAGTGAATTTTGCCCCATTTTGCAATCTTTCTTGCCCCAGTTGTTAAGTGAATCATTGCAGTTGATAAATTACTAACCCAGTTGTTAAATGAAGCTGGCTTCCCAATTGACTTTGCTTGTCAGAAGGTCGCAAAAGGTAATCACATGATCTTAGGACGCAGCAACAGTCATAAATATGAACCAGTTGCCAAGCATCTGAATTTTGATCACATGATCATGGGGATGCTGCAAATGTTGCAACTGTGAAAAACTGTCATAGGTCATATTTTTAGTGCCGTTGTAACTATGAACGGTCACTAAATGAACTGTTGTAAGTCGAGGACTACCTGTAGATCATGAAACTTGAGTATGTCTTTCTCTCCTCCTCTTCAACATTTGGACTCTGATCTCTAGGTGAAGAGATTGCAGCAATGTCTACAATTTTTCAGAGAAGTTATAAAGAGACTAATCATTCTCTTAAGTGGTTGACATTTTGCCTCTTTAGAAGAGGGAGATCTGAGCTACCTAGTGGCCCTTTAAGGATGATATTCCAGAGGGAACAAAGGGTCACAGGCAAAGTGACATATTATTTGGGCAAGTGGGGATTGGTTTTAAAAGCTGGAATTGCACACTCGAAGCACTGAGCCCAGTATTTCACAAATGTATTGAAACATTTTCTTTCTATATTATCTCAAATGCCAAAAGTAGCATCAGTAATAGTATACTTGACCTCAAATGATTATCATAAATGGCAAAACTAGCTTTACATACTAGTGTAGTTGAGCAGTCAGCTTATTTTTATATGGATGAAGGCTTTTAAGGGGTTTTGCTATCAATGAGGGTACCATCTATAAGCTGCAAAAATATACGTGACTACTATATGACAACAATATCTCTTTGCTGCTATTGATTGCTTGTTCACAGTTTTGCAGCAAAATAAGTCCTATAAATGATAACTATGCTACTTAAGCCACCATCATAAGGTTTATAAAGGTTATGGTGTTTGAGTTGTTTGGGGCTTGAATCTTTTGTCTTTTTACTTTGAGAAACTATGAGCATAAGACAGATGTGCTGCATTATGATTAAATACATGTTTTTACATATTCCAGCAATGTCAAATTGCTGCTTTTATTTATGTATTTGAAAAGCCTTTGAATTTTGGTGGCCATTTCTGATGCAATTAGTTTCACTGACGCTCAACTGTATAAACCAGGATAGATAAAGGTTAAATTGCTGCTCAAACAATAGAACAACAAATAATGGTTACTTCTAGGGAATCCATGTTTGTAAAACACATTGGAAGCAACCTTCAAAATTTCAAAATGTTGGAAGCAACTTTCAACCTCCAAACAAATCGAGCCTCTTTTAGCAAATTAACTTAGATTTCTGTTATTCTGTTTACCTACTTTACAGAGTCAGAGTTCTATATTTCCAATTATTCTGTCAAAAGTACGGCAATTGGTTCTCAAAAGGCAATTTAGAAACACATAAAAATGAGCCAGTGCTTTAACCAACTTAGTCTTTGCACTGAAATCAGCTATGTTATATTATCAACAACATGAAAAGTTCAAGATTTTTCCTTACGAGATAAATATCTATTTTTCATAATTATTCTTTGGTACTTAAGTCAAGATCAGTAATTGGTTAATCTGTCATTTCTTTCTCCCCCACCACCCCTAAGTTTTTTTTTTTAATTATTATTATTTCAACTTCTTTCCTTCTCATGAGAATGGGCGTAAGATTTAATCAAAATTTGCACAGCCCAAATTCAAAAGGAATAACTATTTTCAGCATACTACGCTACCTACCAATTGGCTGTTTAAGAGGAAGACATAAGTGGAAATTATGCTGCAGAAATATGGCTGAATGATTGGGATTAAAGTTAAACATGTAAGGGTTTAGGTACTTAAAGACCTTTGTCTGGATGATTGGTTCCTTTCCTTCTGATTTTTCACACACTCAATGGTGTAAATTTTTAGATGGCATTTGTTCTATTTGTTCAAAAATTGTACAAATTATTTTCAAAGATAAAACATATAATCTGAATTGACTCAGCAGCCAGGGACTGCATCCCTTCATTGCAAAGCTGGGAACCATTTCTGGAGAACCTCTGAATGCCTACACTGAGAGGTTAACGAGGGTTGATCTGGTTGATCCCAGATAGTCCAGAATTTGATACCTTTGTCATATCATAGGCTTATCAAAAGAGGATTTTTCTAGACCTGTCCATCCAAGAAAACCCTGGGACTCTAAAGCAGCCAGGAGAACAATTCCATTATAGAAGTCCTTGCAAAGTCCTGGCTACCAGTGAACACGCTACCCTAATACTTATCAGCTGCAGGCACTAACTGAACCATGCATCCCATTAGACTCATTTCAGAGACTCCTTTTCAATGCCTTAATTATACATTTGTTTATCATGTTTGTATAACTGCTCATCTCACAAATAAAGTGAGTTGGCATACAGCCCTTAATTAGGAAACCAGTAAATGCATATAGTATTTTGAATTGTAAACCACCCTTTTTTAAATGCAAGCTACCTAGAGCCATTGATTGAGATGGTCAGCTTTATGAATTGAATGAATGAATGAATGACTCAATCAATGAATGAATGGCTGCATGCATGCATGAATGGATGAGGAACGGTCACAATTAAAAATGATTATAAAAAGTTTTGATCGTATTATGCATCTTATAAAGAGCGAGAAGTCCAAATGAGGGAGCTTTTTAAAAAAAGAAAAACCTTAGTAGAATTGCATCATAGATGCCCAAAATATTCAAAAATGTTCCCAGTTACAGATAGTCCTCAACTTACAAGGGTTCATTTAGTGACCATTCAAAGTTACAACGGCAGTGAAAAAAGGTCCATTTTTCACACTTATGACCGTTGCAGCATCCCCATGGTCACGCAATCAAAATTCAGAAGCTTGGCAATTGGTTCATATTTATGACTGTTGTTATGCCCTGGGGTCATGTGATCAATTTTTGTGACCTTCTGACAAGTAAAGTCAATGGGGAAGCCAGATTTACTTAACAACTAAGTTACTAACTTAACAACTGCAATGATTCACTTAACAATTGTGGCAAAAAGGTTGTAAAATGGGGAAAACTTACCTAACAAATATCTCACCTAGCAATGTCTAGTTTGGCCTCAGTTGTGGTTGTACGACTACCTGTATTAAAAATGCCAACAAGAAGCATTGCTCCAAACAATACTACTTAGGAATGCATCTTTCAAGCACCATATAGCTGAGAGAGGTGAAGGTGGGGATGATGGAATCTGATGTTTGCTGCTCTGTTTTCCAGAGCCTCCCAATCCTGGCTACGTATCTTGCATGCTGGGAATTTTCCCTTAGCTATCTGTGGATGTTGCTCTTCTTCCCTTAAAACCATGGAATTCAAAGATGTTACCATGCAATCTAATCTGCCCCTTTTCAGATAAAGATCCACAGCCTTCTGTGGGATTTGCTTATAAATATATCAAAGATTATAGCCTTAAGCACTCTTAAGCACTCTTAAGCTATATTTCTGTCCATTTCAGCAACAATAGCAAATAATGACAATTTGCCCAAGGCAAAGAAATGAGTGAATGGCTGACCCTGAATTAGAGTCCGGCTTGGACAGTTCTAGGTTATTGTTTCCTTATATATCAATAGTACTTTTTCAATGGGGATTTACTTTGATGCATAGACAGAAAAACACACTGGATAACTCTGTCCCTTTTAAAAAAATACTTATAAAATGATCAAATGATTCCTTTTTGGATATTTTTTTAATGGTTTAAAAGTCAGAATGAAAACATCAATTCCACATTGAGACGTCTTCTTTCTTTTCCATCATATTCCCGGGAACAGCCAACACTGAATGCGACATAGTCATTTCCAGAAATACAGAAGGCAAGAAAAGATCATCCGGAATAGTTTGATATTGCTGTTAGCACTCTACCTTTTGCAAACAACACACACAAAAAAATGGAAAGGCTTCCTGCCCATTTCATATATTAAAGAAAATACAGTTTTCCCCTCCCTTTCTCCTTTGGGCACACAAAGTTCAAGGCTAGCTATCTTGTTTCTAGGATTTGCTTTTCAATTCTTTACATGTTGGGGATATGAAAGAACCAGTCTTTTTTCCACCTGGACTACAAATGCTGGTTTGTATGTGAAGTCAGCAGATCCAGGTTCAAATAAAAGATTATAAACCCTGGTGTTCAAATTCAGAATGATCAATATTGTTATAACCACCATTTCATTCAAACGGAAACGATTCACGTTCCCTGATAATTGAATAGTTTCTTGGTCCTTTTGTTTCACTGTTTAAATTAAAAATGCATAGAAGAATATATTAGAAATGAAATGTTACAGTATAACTGCTAAATATTACAAAGATTTAAACTTATGGAATAGTCCATGCTGGTTTCAAGTAACAGTCATGAATTTTAAATTGAGAATGCTACTGTGTTTTTTGTGTAGATTTACTGTTACACAACGAAAATACAATATAAAAGGAAAGGGAAGATCTTTTATTTGAGTATCTCAGTTGTAACAGTCAAATCTACTTATTTTTGCTTGATTAGGTTGTCCAATTTGAATGTAATTCTTGGATTAATAACTCAAAATGACTTGCCACTGTTATGGGATAGAGAAGAGAATTTAACAAGACACATGTAGTGAGTTATACACAAAATGCCCACCACTGTTAAATGAAACTAGGAACATAAATCTCTTCTTGCTGTGCCTGGAGAATAATATCATTTGTCTTTTTTCGAGTATAAATTATCTTACACTTCAGCATATGAACGAATCGCTTAATATGCAGGGTTAGAAAACACACACAAAAATTAACCAAAGCACAGCATTCTCCCAACATTACTTTGTGTCTTGCAGTTTTTAATAAACTCTTCATAGACACTTATAGGTGAATACACTGCACTTTTAATGAGAATTTCTAGCAGTAGAGTAATTCAGAGCCATGCTTCCACGTAACATTCAAATGTGGCTGTTATTGTTATTGCAAATAGACTCATAATCTACTTCTCTACTGGAATTTTTCCGAAAAGCCTCAGAGCAGACAGCACTTGATGCACTCATACAACTGTATCCATAGGAAATTAATTACCATGGCAAGGCTTTGGATACTGCATCACCGTTTCTCCAATGAAGAAAGTGAGTTTGGAAGCTTTTCTGTCTGCTATAGCCTATCGCAATGTTTCAGCAAGGAAAACCTAACCTTACCTGCGTTAAGAATATCTTAGCAGCCAAGCACAAAGCAGAGTTTATAAATCTGGCTTATTTCCACAAATTCTAGTTAATATTTATCACAGCATAATCCTCAGCAATAGTAACAACATTTGTTGGGAAGGGGACACAACAGGCAAGATGGAGAACATGGTGATATAATGCCCTTTTTGTACAAGAATAGACTTTGGAGTCCTTCTACTATCTTATCTATTTTTGACACCTCACATTCTGGATATTCATTGGGGAAGAGGGAATAAAATGTATGCTGCCTTGTGTTGTACTGAATAAAGGATAAAGGAAGGAAGGAAGGAAGGAAGGAAGGAAGGAAGGAAGGAAGGAAGGAAGGAAGGAAGGAAGGAAGGAAGGAAGGACCATTGGCCATTGCAATTTTCAGTCTCATCCTCACTGTTGTTAGACATCATACAGGTAGTCCTCAACTTACAATCACAATTCAGGTCACAATTCATGTTACTTAGTGAAATATTTTAGTTTTGCCCCATTTTATGACCTTTCTTGCTACAGTTGTTAAGTGAATCATTGTATTTGTCAAGTTAGTCATATGGGTTGTTAAGTGAATCTGGCTTGTCCATTGACATTGCTTGTCAAAAAGTCTCCAAGCTGATTGTGTGACTCCGGGATACTGCAACCATCATAAATATAAGTCAATTGCCAAGCATCCAGATTTTGATCACATGACTGTGGGGATGCTGCAAAGGTCGTAAGTGTGAAAAATGGTCACAAGTCACTTTTTTTCAGTGCCACGGTAACTTTGAACAGTCACTAAATTGACTGTTGTTTGTTGAGGACTAGCTGTATTTGTAGTGCCACTTTTGTTATAATTGTGTCAAGACCAGGGGTGGGCTACTGGGAGTTCGCGGGGGTTCGGGCAGACCCTTAGTGAAGATTCTGTGGGGGATTGCCAAACCCCAAATCCCACTCCTGGCTGGCCTCACCCACTCTGCCCCACCCCTCCCACTCCACCCCTCCCAGGAGTCTCCACAAGGCCCGCTGTAGATGCAGGTAAGTACAGGGCGCACACGGAGGCTCAGGGAAGGAGAAAAATGGGATTCCCAGAAGTTTGGGAATGACCCATTTCCAGCCTCCCTAGAGCATCCGGAACCTGGAGGGAGGCCGTTTTTTCACTCCTGGGGGCTCCAGGAAAGTCTCTGGACCTCGGGGAAGATGAAAACGCCTCCCTCACCATGGTGCAGGAGGCCAACTAGGCCACACCCATCATGGCTTTGCCCACCCAGTGAACCCGTTGCTGAGGTTTTTGAAGCCCACCCCTGGTCAAGGCCCTTCTTTCTTTACAAAGTCTACCTGAAGAGCTCCTCAGGGAGGAAGACCAGAAAAATTGCCTTTTTGGAGGGTGGGAGGAATGAGCACCATTTCTATTATGGATGTCCAATATAAAAACCAGTAAGGGCTTGTGCCTAAGTTTGCTTTTTTATATTTTTACCTACAATCATCTTATTTTTTGTGTCATATTCTGTGAGAATGTAAACGTAAGAGTTGGACCATCTTTTATTGTGCTTTGAATTTATTTGATTTTACTCCTCATTGTAATGAACTACATCATCTCTCAGAACTACAACATCCAGCATCTATGGAGATTCTCAACCATTCAGGTCACCCACAACTGCCAGCATCTCTCAGAACAGATTATGGTTGCTAGGCCTACTGGGAGTTGACGTTTGACACCATTTGCAAGATCATACATTTCCTCTGTTGCCCGGTTAGGTCATTGTCTCTTCAGTTTTTCATCCCAGGGGAGAATAACCTTGTGCAAGTTGTGTAATACCCTCAAACAAACAAACAAACAGACAGACAAAACCCCTAGCAGGAATTTCACATAATATTTTTTATGGGAATCAGATGCCCAGGGTGAACATGCCCAGTAATTGCCTTGCCATTCTGCATATGTATAATGCAGGTCCATCGTGCTATTTTCCTTTCAGGATTAACAACATTATGCAAAAAGAAAAAAAAGATAAGTTATAATGAAGAAAAGAAATAAAAGCAAGAGATAAGGGGAAAACCAGAAAAAATATTATATTTGTTATGATGCCTGTCAATACCTTGGTGAAATCTTCCTTATTTCCCTTACATTGATGCCCCAATTAAATTTGCCTCTTTTTTCTTTAAGTTTCTCATTTCTTTCTCATTGGGAATCTTATTAAAATTACCCATCAGTGGCTTTCTCTGGCTTCCTCTTCCTCTCCTAGTACAGTTTAAATTATGCTTACATGCTACAGCCCTGTAACAATTGCTGTGTGGCATACTGATTACATTTGTGAAACACAGCATTCATGAACACTCATTAAGGCTGGCTGCCTGTTCATGGTCTGGAAAATTAACATATATATTCTAGCTTAATTTTACATTAAGGTAATAAAGATATTAATTAAAAAGAGGGATAAAACACCTACATTGAAACACCCTTGTCATCCAGCTCTGAATTGATTTGCTTTGTAATGATGGCTTTTTCTGCCCCTTCTTTCACACAAATCACAGAAGCTTATGTGAGTGGAAGTCTCTTTTCATTACTTTTAATATATTGCTAATGTCTTTCATTTTGGCTTCAAGTAACTCAAGGATAGAATTATTTTCACAGCTCATTTAGGCAACATGTGAAACGTATAATGAGTCTGATGTCAATGCAGCAAAGAATCATGCAGGCAACGGTTTTCCAAGTGAAACTCTATCCATGTTAAAATTAGCCTTTGAACATGTAGGATAGAAAGCGTATTGATGGAGATGACTGTTGAGTTTGCCATGGATAGCCAGGAATACAAGCAAATAGTTTTCTCACTTGACACACAAATGACCTAGCTCAAATTATTTTGGGCACATTATGTAAAGAACTATCCCTATTGTGAAGTGAATATAGTCAAGAAATGTGGAAGGAAAAAGGAGAGAATGACCAACAGCAACGTGGCTAGCCTTTATTTCATTGCAGCTGTGATGGTTCTACCATTAGAAGATTTGAAAAAACAGGTTGGGGACCATTCTGAAGAAAACTTATATGTGTGATGTCTGTGAGTCAACACTGACTTAATGGCACATAGTCATTATTCTTAGGGAGAATATATCTCCTTCCCCTACTGCAAAATAATACCACATCCATGACAACATGGTATAAAATACCTCAATTTTCATTGATAATCTGTTCTGGAAGATGCAATGAGAACTAAAACTGATGAGTACTAAGAATACTACATGACTTAGTATGTGACCTGCTATTTTGGCTGGAAGGAATAGCGAGTCATGATGCAACCGACCTCAGCAAGTTCTTCTTTACACATCAACTACTGGGAGAAAGACAATTGCCAGGACAAGATTTCTGCTCAAAACGCATTGAATACTGAATCCAATGACTTTCAAGGCAGTAGAATACTGAAGTATGACTGTATCAAAACTGTGCTGCTATCGCATTGAGAGCAACAACAGAAAGAAAATAATTCCACCCAATTTGTGACTCACCATATATAGCGAATCACACTAGAAGGAAACTGATAGACAATGTTCTTTTTTCTCTGCCCACCACATGAGGAGTAGGTTTTGAGAGGCCATATTGTGCAGAGCCATAATGACTGTCTGAGAGCCATCTCAAAGCATGTCTTCTCCAAAGCACAGAGTTTTGCATGTCAATTGCATGCCATTTAGTCTTTCAAAAGCAGAAGGTTGACAAACATTGTTCAAGAGTCATCTGTGGTAGCATCTGAGAAAGTTATGTTAACATTTTCCTCTCCACTGACATGACCATATGGAACTTTATTGTCTACCATAATTTCCCATCTCTAAAAAGAGGCTATTGCCTGAAAATGTTCAGGCTGCAATAAATATGCTTGGCTTTAATGTGGCTCTATGCTCTTTAACAGCTTGCATGTGCTCTTCTGGCAAACATGTTGAATTTCTTTTAAGAGTAACTTAAATGGCATTTGTTATTTCCATGGAGTGCATGGTGTAATGTTAATGGATCCAATTGGATCCCTAATGGATCCTTGGGATTTTTGAACCTACTGTTTTCCACTATCAGGAAAATAAAAAATTTCTTCAAGGAGATTACAGTTGGAAGAAATGTAAATATAGTAGGCATTTAGCATTACTATGGCTGCTGTAAGTGCTTGAATTTTATTGTGAAATATATTATGTCTGTGCCTGACTGTGCCACACAACTACTGAATGATGAGTGGTTTGAGGAAAAACCATTCTTCCTAGACATTGTTAGTTTAGAACATCCATAGGCAACTACACATTCTGTAAACCTAGCAAACCCTCATCAAGATCTCCAATATCATTATAATAAAAATAGATTATGACACAATAAAAGAGTTAGCTTTGTGAAAGAGTTTGGTTTGCTTTAGACCAAGATAATAATTATTTTTTTTGTCCACTTGTGACTGATCTTGAGTTGTTAGCTTCCACATCAATTGAAGAGCTATTGGTTCACCCATGCTCTTGCTTCACATTTCATATGAAACATTTCATATAATAAATAAATATAAGTATCATATTTTTATTATATTTGTTCCCTATCCCAATCAGACTTCATTCAACAGGCAACAAGATCACTAGAACATAATAAAACTCCCTTTTTATGATGCTGTTATCCCTTAATTCAGGGTAGAGTTGGGACAACTGGATGGAACTGTACATTTACCAGCCAAAGGCACATTAAAATTAAAATTAAAATTTAATTAAAATTAGCTTCCACATCAATTGAAGAACTATTGGTTCATCCAGATTATTGCTTCATGTTTCTGTGTCATATATTTATTTATTTATTATATTTGTTACCTATCCCAACCAGACCCCATTCAGTCGGTTACAAGATCACTATAGCTTAGTAAAACTCACTTTTTATAACTGTCATTCCTTATTTTGGGGTAGAGTAAGGATGGAGCTGTGCGTTGACTGGCCAGATGCACATTAAAGTTAAAATTCAATTAAAATTAAAAATTACTGGCCGGGTTCACATCAAAAAATAATTTCTGAAAAATACACATATATAAAAAGCTAAAATACAGTACTAATTAAAAAGTAGATAGCAGCAATGACTGTTCATGTGCACATCTAATAAGTCAGTATGGAGCAATTTATAAAATGCTTACGAAGTGAGGATTGATTATATCCTATTTGCCATCTTGCTGTTGTTGTTGCCATCATCAATTGTTACAGTTTTAATGTTGCATCTGACACAATGTTGATTTTAATTTGTATGGTTTAATCGGTTATTTATTGTACTTGTAATAGTATTGTCTATAATGCACAAGTGTGCAGTTTAGGGATAAGGTCCCACCAGATTTGAAGAGAATGTTAAAAACCACAGTCCAAAATTTGGCATAGTCATTTGGGGATATATGTGTGTGGGTTTAAGGGATAAAGCAGGACCATTGGCTATGCTGGATGGAGATTGTGTGAACTAGCGTTATTGCTACCCTTTTTCTCTGAAAACACGACCCACCCCAATAATAAGCCCAATCCTAATTTTTGAACGGTGGGACTAATATTACCCTTACCCCAAAAATAAGCCCGAGGGGGGTGGACATGGCCAACACGAGTGGCGGCGCAGGCATGGGGAGGGGGGCTTGCAGGGTCCTGGGATATGTTCGGAAAGTCTCAGAGTGGAGCCGTTTTTGCAAAAGTCAGGAAAATGGCGAGGGAGAGGGAGCTTGAGGAATGGATGACAGGCAGGAAATTCCCCTCCCCATTTTCCTGCTGTTCGTGAAAAAGACTCCAGTTTGGACACACCAGCGCAGTTGCTCACAGCAGGATGCCAACTGCACTGGTATGATGAATCTCATGGAGGTGCTGTCATTCATGAGTGCAATGCCACAACAAGCCTTGCAGGGTCCTGTTCCAAGAAGCTGCACCAGTATGACAAACCTCAAGGTGGTGCCGCTGCTCCTGCTCACGGCTTGCTTGAGTTGCAAACAGTCCAGGGATTTTTGTGGCCTTTATGTGCCTGGGATGCCTGCAGGATCCCTGGCTTCTGAGTTCGGCAAGGCCCAGCATTTGGGCTCCAGTGCGTTCTTCTCCTCCCAGGCGGTGACAGTGTGTCCACAGCACATCCAGCTCATCGAGTCTGGCCTGCTGCACCTCAAAAAAAGTAAGACCCTCCTCGAAAATAAGCCCACGTACTTATTTTCAACTCTAAAAGAAAATAAGACTCGGTTGTATTTTCTGAGGAACACGGTAGCTGTTAAGAGATTCTGGCTTCCCCATTAACTTTCTTGTAGGAAGGACACTCTAACCGTCGTAAATGTGAGTCAGTTGCCAACCATCCAAATTTTTATCACATAATCCTGGGGATGCTGCAACAGTTATAAATGTGAAAAATGGTCATAAGTCACTTTTTTCAGTGCCTTGGTCACTAAATGAAGTGTTGTAAGTTGAGGACTACCTGTACTTGGTTTGCTGCAGGCTTCCTTAACTTTTATCCAAGGAAGCAATGGTGATAGAAAATAACAATGATCTTAAATGTTCTTCCCAAGCATTCTGCAAATGTGTTAGGATTTGAAGTTATGGAGTAAAATTAATTTAAATCATTAAATTAATTTTACATGTCATGATATAGTAACAAAATATCCATATTTAAGGATAAGGTTATCTCTTCCGTAACCTTATTTTAAAGTAAGATCATGTATTCTGAAAGAATGTGATACAACTAAAACTCATTTTTATTATGACTAAAAGAACTTGTCTTTAGAGCATTTTCCACAGGAGTACTTAGTTAAAAATTTGAATTATATAGATTTTAAAATCAATTTACTAAAAGATACATAACTGCACTAACATTTGGAACAAATTGAAAAGTTGAAGAATATCACAGCAAGATGGAGAAGCACTAACATACAGCAGCAAATAAGCAGCATTCCATTTTCTTCTAAATGTAAATTAGCAAAAAGCTATAGGAAAAAAATGAAATAGTATGAATATCAAGAGCATGCGTGCAAGTATTCCTCACATAATGATCTAGATCATGGGTATTAAACTCAGTCGCATCACAGGCCAGATCGTGACTTATTGTGATGTTTTTTGCCTTTGTGGAGCTGGGGTGAGCATGGCCTGTGTGTGACATGTCTGGCCCGTGGGCAACCAGTTTGACAGGCCTAATCTAGGTGCTTGACTACTGCTTGTACTGATGTTAATTGCAAGTCCCATTTTGCAACAAGCAAAGTTAATGAGAAACCTGGTAAGAAGATCAAGTTTCCGTGCCTTTTCAGCGATCTGTTCATCCTCATGCACCCTCCTGAACTTTGCTACTCACACTCCATTGTACAGCCTTTTCAATTACTCATGCCTTCCTCTCCAC
Organism: Oxyrhabdium leporinum; assembly: GCA_032468155.1. Classification (NCBI taxonomy): domain Eukaryota; kingdom Metazoa; phylum Chordata; class Lepidosauria; order Squamata; family Cyclocoridae; genus Oxyrhabdium; species Oxyrhabdium leporinum. The sequence goes on along the minus strand of JANHFL010002799.1, from coordinate 58,039 downwards.
CTAACAGCAACCATCCCAAGCCTGCTGCACTTTTTCTATGTCTCCCTAGCCATTTGTGTACCCTTGCATGTCCTCTCCCATTGGCAGCAGCCACCCAACCCTGCTGCACTCACACTTTTCTCTCACCCTTGCTCACCATTCCCAAGTCTCGCTGGACTCATGCCGCATTTCCCCAGCCATTTTTTTTACCCTCTCCCAGCATCCAGTCCAAGCTCCTTATACACACTTCTCAAACCTGTTCTCTGGCCGTTTGTGAAACTTTCCATCTAGCAGCAGTCACCCCAAGCCCCACTCTACCATGCCTCCCAATCACTTGTGCATTCTCTCCCTCCCTCCCAGATGCAGTAGCTACTTGGCCTGCCTGCTGGCCTGCTTGCAAACTGCTTACAAGCTGACTTGCAACTTTCTGGCTGTTTCCCTAATGACTTCAGTTATTGAAAGTCAGCAGGAAGTTGTGAATTGCTTAACAATTCATGTCTTTGCTTACCGATGGCAACAGGATGTGATGTGCACTTTTACAATTGCATTGTTTAGTAACATAATTCTGCTTCCGATTGCAATTATAACTCGAGGAATTACTTATATTCTAAATACGTTTTTCAGTGGTCGAGATGGAAAATGCTTTTAAACATATGAAATCTGGTACAGATGTTGATAATATTCAAACTGAACGAATAAACACTCAAGCCTGGATCCTAGAAAATGACTCCTGGAATTGCATATTATAAAAACAGATTAAAACATGGTATTGTATTTATCATTGCCGAAACTAGCTAGAGCTCCACTCTCCCTCTTATTCTGTCTGTAAAACTGAATACATAATTCTAAATAACCTTTCACCCTTAAGGGCTAAATAACATAAACTTTACAGTCCAGATATTGAATTTTACCTAATATATTAAAGATGGTTTTTAGAGTTCTACAAATCATAGGAATTTTTATCTGTGTTTTGGGGGGTATGCTGCACAATTATTTTTTTTCATTTTATGGTTGGTATATAATTCATTCAATGAAATATACTACCAGGCTCTTTGGGTCTTTGCTCTGAGAAACACTGATCTAGAATTTTGTTGAAAATTGCCACTTCTATTTCTAACTTGAATTCAAATGCAATTGACAGTGTATTCATCTGAATGACTTAATATAAAGAGACTGCCTTCCTTTTTAATATATTTATTAGTTATTTACCAATTTGTTCATGTATCACTTCCCTCAAATAACTGGAACTGATATGAAATAGAAGCGAGGGGTTGCATTGAGAGTATAAAAGATTAATAGCATCAGAAAAGCTGATTCTATTACGTCGCTAAACAGCTTTACTTAAATAGAAGTAAAATTCAGTTTCATCCAATTTTGCGAGCAAGATACAGAAATCAGCTGGAACAGAACTTGGTTAAATTGCAATAAAAGCTTGCTATCTTATTGAGTAACCCTAGAATAATGAACTTTCGTTTAAAATAGAGAAATTAAAAAAGGTGTTTGAAACACATTGGAAAGCTCATAGAACAAACATTTGCTCTTCTTTAACCCTTTTGTTAAAATAGCTTTGATTAAGTATGGCTAGGATATTAGTACAGTCCTCTCACATACAGAAGAAAATTTGATTTCTTTTCTTCAATGGGAGTTACCAAACTGTCTTAGGTGTTTATAACTCATTTAATTATATACCTTCATTGGAATTGCTCTTCTAGAGAAATGTATCCAATCAAAATGACAAAAAATGACAATTGGAAGATGTTGCACATCCTCTAACTAGTTCACAAAGTGGAGTTGATTTTTTTGATGATATAAATTATCAATGAAGTAATTAAATACTTTTCCGTAGAGTTCTTAAAAAGGTGCCTTAACGAGAATTGCATGTGAAACATCTTTTTTCATTAGCTAAAACCGCTGTTTTTTTTACTCAGGCTTAATATTGCTTTATGTATGGAAATTTAGAAAGCATTCATATCAGCCTGAAAAACAAGGGTACAAGCTTCATATACATAGACATCCATTGTGGGAACATTTATCGTGAAGGATGCTACACAGGAACTATGTTAGGCATAAGTGAAAAAATCTCAAATGTGAAAAACAGTTTTCTACTGAAGTAGAAGAGTAGTGCATAATTGCTACCACTTATGACCAAGTCAATTGATCACTGGATATTAGCATATTTCATTGAACAGTTGATCTGCATATTTACTGAGTGGCAAACTTTGCAACATCTTTTGCTTCAATCTTTATTAGGGAACAAATTATTGTACCACAGGATTCCACTGTGACCAAGTCATGATTAGTAAAATGGGTATAATGATGCAAAAAAATATGACTTGCTATGAAAAATATGACCTATGATGGATTTAATACCAATTGCCAGTGTTGTTTGGAGCAATTGCTTGTGGACAACATAAGAGCTACAATATCAATGTGTTCATAAAAAAAGTTTCTGCCTTTACAGTTCTGTTGCATAAATTTAACTAAAAATCCAATTTTAGCATTAATGTGCTAATCAAATAGTTGTTAATGTGGGACTTCATCTGGAGACTTATTTGGTAGATATGATTATAATTGTGTAAGAGTGTTATTACACCTTATTTTGAAAAAAAAACACCATGTCCTGTCAGTACTGCAAGCAAAGATTCAGGTACTAGAATTAGGGTGTAAATAATATGAGCTTTTTGATAGCCATCTCTGTTAAGTGTAATATGTACTACATTTTCTTTTCTAAGAGTCCACTAGTTTTAAAATGTGTTCATGTTTATGGTTAATAGCATTTAGCATATATTACAATACTTAGTTCATGTTCAAGTTGTGACATGAAATATTATATACTAAGAGGATAACTTTAAACTTGATAGGAAGAAAAGACAGTTTGTGATACCAGGACTGAATCCACTTCCTTAATTGAAAAAGAGCGGAAGTTTCAAGTGCATTAGTTCAATAAGTCTTCCATCCACAAATGAAACTTGATAGAAAAAAACCCTTGGTCTATGGGGTTGCAAATAGAATGATCATACATCATGGACAAGAAAAGAAAACACAGCCCCAAATCCTATACAAATCCTGTGGTATAAAGCTTTGTGTATCTGGGGTTGCTGGCTTCAGCTGAGAGATTCCCCCCACCTAAGTAATAAACATGTTTCTCTATAAATACGGCATGCCATTTATAAAACTCATTGATCCTTATCTTCATATAGCAACCATTCTCTCACAATGCAGACTACTTTCAGAAACATGTTTCTTCCAGAAAAAAAGAACAAGAAATGGATGAAGGTGGTTTAAAAGAAAAAGAAAGATGTAGGTATATAGGAAACAGAGTTGAGTAAAATAGAGTAGAGTAGAATAACAGATTTGGAAGGGACTTTAGAGGGTTAGGCAGAAAACCCTATACTGTTTCAGGCAAATGGTTGTCCAGTCTCTTCTTTAAAAGTTCCAATGTTGGAGCATTCACAACTTCTGAAGGCAAGTTATTCCACTGATTAATTGTTCTAACTGTCATGTAATTTCTTCTTAGTTCTAGGTTGCTTCTCTCCTTGATTAGTCTCCATTCATTGCTTCTTATCCTGCCCTTAGGTGCTTTGGAAAATAGATTGACTCCCTCTTCTTTGTGGCAACCACTGAGATATTGGAACACTGCTGTCATGTCAGCCCTAGTCCTTCTTTTCATTAAACTAGACATATATCCAATTCCAGCAATCATTCTTTTTATGTTTTAGCCTTCAGTCCTCTAATTATCTTTCTTGCTCTTCTCTGCACTCTTTCAAGAGTCACAACATCTTTTTACTGCATCCACCTTTGGTGATCAAAATTGGATATAGTATTCCAAGTGTGGTCCTACAAAGGTATTATAAAATGGTATTAACACTTCACATGATCTTGATTCTATTCCTCTGTCAATGTAATTAATGCAACCTAGAACTGTGTTGGCTGTTTTGGCAGCTGCAGCACACTTCTGGCTCATATTTGAGTGATTGTGCAAGATCCCTCTCACAGTTGCTTCTGTTGACCCATAAACCATCTATGCCAGCATTGGAGAAATCTTTTCAGCACCAAGTGCTGAAACGGGAGCATACGTATAAGTGTGGGGGAGCGCCAGAAACTGGAAGAGAAGCTCCCTGGCGAGCATGTGCAGGAGCGCCAACAACTGGAAGAGCAGCTCCCTGGTGCGCACTGAGCTTCCGGTTTCTGGCACGCATATGTACGCACAAAGACCAGCTGGCTGGTGCAAATGCGTGCGCCAGAAAATAGAAGTTCAGCGTGCGCCGGGGAGCTGCTCTTCTGATTTCCGGCACTCCCACATGCGCGAAGACCAGCTGGTCAACGGGTGATGGCTGGCGTGCCCGGAGAGATGGCTCTGTGTGCCACTTCCGGCATGCATGCCATAGGTTCACCATCACGGACCTATGCTATATGAATACATATTATATACTATAATATAGTCTATATATAGTAGATATAGTAGATTAATGATCATATTAATTAGATTAAAAATAATTAAGTTGGCTTTCCAAGATGACCATAAGAACATGCAGCCAAGCAATGGTGATACTTATTTGCATATGTTTCAGAGATAAATTCCACTGAGTTTATATCAGTTTATTCCCAGGTATGAGTCATATGGCAGATAAATGTGCTATTGCCTGATTGCTTAACAATTAAAACAAGATTGTGTTATTTTCTTCAATTTCTTTCAATATGCATTTAGCAAAGGTTAAAAAGCAATTAACATATGTCTCAAAAATCATAAGGAAGAAACATTAATATTTTAATTTTATAACCCCTACATGAACATTAAATTTGTTCCATGAACCTACAATATTCTACCTGATACCAAAAATACATGATACCAATAAAACAATCAAACTGCAACAAAGCAATGATTTGAACAGTGGTAATTCAAGTAGCCACATCAATCGGCACCATCCAAATGTTTACTGTGGCTTTCTTAGAGAAAGGAATATGTTGCCAGGCCTTCTGCTGTTCTTCATGGGAATATTTTTGCTAGCTGAAATTAATTGTATCCCTGTGTTGTCCGTCATTCCTGCAAGGTTTATGAGTTTAAATCCTCATCTTTATCATTGTTACCTTACCAGCTGCATTATGACACAGTCTTGATATTATGTAGATAAGTTGTAGATAAGATGATAGGACTGCAAATACTAGAATTTATTCTGTGTATGCTTATCTGTCATAATAAGTGTAGCATTAAAAATAATACATGCAAAACTTTAAAAGAGTTAAATTTATGAATGTAAATCTCAAAACAATGCTGGCTTGACTTTTGCATTTTGGAGGATTTGGCAACAATAAAACAAATGTTAAATCCTTAACAGGTTTAGCTATAATTAAGTCTGATTGATGCTTAGAATGCAGATATGGCATAGAACTATGGGTATAGCATAAGTACTGTCACTGAATTTAGCCAAAAAATACATTTGCACAATTGCTTTGCAGAACAGAACTGTATTTATTGTACAAGCTATTAAGCAGGCTATCAAAACTTAATGTGATGAGTTGGCATATAATTTTCAGAACTTTTACTCACATTGACAGGAATTTTG
>JANHFL010002799.1:40378-52396 GCA_032468155.1 Oxyrhabdium leporinum | reverse complement strand
TTTATAGGTTTTACAGCGCCCAGGACAGACCGCTTCAAAAAAGCAGTCCTCGACTCAACGATGTCAAACCGGAAGTCTCAAATATAGGTAATTTTTTAAAGTTTTAGAATCAGAACTTATTTTGGACTATGTTCTTCAGTTTTTCCATTAGCTGATGAAGATTTTTTGTTTACTCAAAAGCTTGTAGACTATAGATAGTCCTTGACCTATGACCACAATTGAACCCAAAATTTTAAACATTCTGAGTTTTGAAAAAAAAATCCAGTCCATTTTTTGGAATAGATTCTTGATGTTTTGTTTACAAAATAGTAAAAGTGCAGTTGCACTGACTTGCTATCATAATAAATTCAATTTTTCACTTCATTTTTGATGAAATAAATTAAGGAGTGTGTTTTTTTATATAATATAGGTGAATCCAAACAAAACTGAGTTCTATTCCTGGCTTTTTTAGTTAAATATCAAAATCAGTGCATTTTTTTTCTAAAAGGCAAGTACGTTTAAGAAGGTACATTCAATTTTGATTTTTATCTCTGTATTTTGAAAACATGTTTCAGCACAGAATGAAATGAGTAAATACAATAGAAGCATTTTAAGATTAAAAATATGTGAAATATGTGCAGGAGAAAGTTAGAGACAGATTTAAATAATATCAATGGACCAAGTGTTATATTATTGTGCAAAAATAATTAAAATACAGTTGTATAATAAATATTAATATTAGAGCATCATTATGTATTGTAATTTGAATTGTTAAAAAAGGTAATGAGTAGGAAAAAAAGAAATATGTGTAAATTTGTTCTCGATTCTCATAATGACCTGTAGTTTTGCTTACTTATATAACTTCCAAGGAAAAGGCTTGTCATTGTTTCTTTTTAAAATGTAGGCATTAAACCAGATTAATTCAACCTTCAGTATCCAAGGAGTTTAATACCATTTAATACCATGCAGCTGAGCCACAGGTATTGGCTAAAGGTCATCCAAACAGAATTAATAACCGTACATAAAGTAGGGTGTAACCCTACATAAAGTACAGCTGTATTTACATAGACTATCTCAATGTAGTTAAATTTCTCCAGTCATGTCCTACCTGTATGTATAAAATTATTATGATTCCTTTTCACATGCCTGGAATGTTGAGAAATGTGAGATACAGAGGAAATATTATATTTCATTACTTGGCTCATATATAAATATTTTATATATATTTATAAGAAGAGTTAGAATAAGAAAAATCTCCTTCCACTTGTTACAAATTCACTTTGAAATAAATGAGTATATTCAACCTCTCAAATTAGTTCTTTGTGATAGTCATATCACTTCCTGCTCTGGTTTGCCAGCACCTGTGCCCTCCTATAGAGAGCCACTTAGAATGGCCCAACCCAGATACTTTAGAGACCTTAAGTTTCCAGAAGTTTAACAGATTGGGTTTTTTTTTAATTGCATCTGGCTTGTAATTCTGAAATGCTACAAGCTTAAAAACATAGAAAAAATAATACTAAAAAAATGACCATTTCATGGTTTATGGAGATCTCAAGCACACATCATTTACAGTGGGAAAAGAGATCAAGACAGAGACAGAGAAACAGACAGAGACAGAGAGACAACCAGACAGACAGAGACAGGCAAACAGGCAAACAAAGAGAAAGAGAAAGAGGGAATGAGAGAGAGTGACTGAGAGAGAAAGAGATTGTGTATTTCTATGTAGGTGTTCTCTTCCTTGGAGCAAGCTGGCACAACACTTTGCTTCCATGAAGTTTTTCCCCCTGGGCTTCTATATCAGAAAAGGCATCTGTGCAGATTTTGTGCCCCTGAAGAACCCTATTTCAGCTTGGGCAAAGAGCATTGGCCAAATATTTGAGCAAGCTGTGTTGGAGAAGTTTCAGCACCATATCATCCGGCACTATTTGCCAAAGCCTCAAGCAAGTCATGCCAGAAGAGGACAGCAGCACCTTGCACGGATATTTGTCCACAATATTATAAAAGTACTATACTGAGAAGGGACCCGAAAAGCAGAGCAAAGGAAAGAAAGATCATCCCTTTAAGTCTTAGAAGTGAGGATGTTGTGTTACTCTGCAAAGCAGCTCCGAAGAAGTGCTTCTTTTGAACCTTTGAAGTCAAAGCACCCCTTTGAAGATTTCACAGCCCTAATAATAATTGCAAGAGTCATTCACATACTTGTCAGCTCCTGAATCTAATACTTTTCTCCTTGCAGAAATGTAAGATACTATTTTCAAAGAAATCTTCAAGGCTTTTAGTGCAGAGCATGATGTCCTGTCCTTTCCAATGTGCTAAGCTCCCAAACAACTTATTAAAAGCTGAGCTCTCTAGAGAATTTTGAATCAGAGATGAGTTAGATGCCTGCTAAAATCAGTCCACTTTCCACTGAATTTGATATAGCACATACTAAATAGAAGCAAAGACTTCATATAATATGTTCTCTTCATTTTTTGTACTTGTTCCTTTTATTCCGTGATTAGCCAGAATTTTACACAGTTGGAATTTTTTAAAGAAAATACAACTGTGGGTGTGGGTGATAAAACATGAATAATTATATCACAGAGGGAGAGAGAGAGAGGGAGGGAGAGAGAGAAAAAAATAGATCCACAAAACATTTGCATTTATCAGTCATGTACTAAAGATGACACTCTTTAACATGTGCATCAACTCAATTTCTGAAAAACATTTTTTAAATTTTACAAAGTGGTACATAAACAGTCAAGTAGATCATCAATTTGTGTCATGCAGAGAGGTGTAAAGGAAATGCATTAAAGGAAGATTGCTACAAGTAATATATACACTTCTTATTAATTTTACTCCTAAGTAACCACGTGACAAAAACTGCATATTAGCTATTGGTGGGGAACAAAAACAAAACATACGAACAAAGCTAAAAAAACTAACAAATAAACCATCATTTTATATTAGTGAAAATTGAGTTCTATATTCCAGGCAAGGTGACAAATTATACCTTTACTTAAAACAGATGTCAGAATGATAATTTCTTATGATGATTTCATCACTCCACTGCATAATTCACTTAAACTCTAATATGTGACTCACCCTAATATACTATTCTGAGAGAGATTGACTGCCAGTTGCTAAAGATGATTCTCTCTATGTGTTTATGCAAGTATGTCTTTGAGAGAGAGAGATTTATTCAGTTTTATTTGTAACTAAATCATACATGGAGAAAATCTATCTATGTGGTAGCAGCTTGATGGCACATAATCAGTCAAATTGTACAGCTATGCATTGAAAGTATAGATATTAATTAGTGAAAGAAATAATTTCATACCAGAAGTTATACTTTTGCAAAAGTTTGATGGTGTGGTTTCTGACCTTAGCTTAGTGATGAGATTCCTGAGGTACCTGAGGAATGAATATGATGGTTTTCCATTCTATAATAAATTCATCACTAATCTACAATTTCCTTGGCTGGCTGTCTTTCAATTTCATCCCAAAAGACAACAGAGACAAACGAAGAACACTAAATTATTAGAAAATTTATTAAATCAAAAAGTAGTCACAGCCAGAAAGACAGCAATGCTATAAATAAAGGAAAAGCAATAAAAGGGCATCTCTGTCTATTGAAAATAATAAAATTAGCTCAAAATTCTACCAGAAAAAATATACAAACAACAGGACTGATTTCCCATTCTTTTCATTAATGCCTTAAAATGCTAATCTATTTGTCTGTCATATCTATTCTTTTCCCCCCTTTTTGTCCATTTCCTAATTAATCCCTTTTTTCTCCTTTATCTTCTTTGTTGAAAATCTCTATTGACACGGCATAGAAAAAAAAGAAGATATGTCTGTAAGAAATGCAATGACTACCATGAATGCTATGATTTTTTTAAGGCTTTTAAAGGACAAAAATATGTTTTCATCAGAAGGCAATCTAATGTTCAGAGAAAATATATGGTTTATTGACAAAGTAGACGAGTAATGAGGGAACCCATTCTGGTTCTGCATTTTTCTCAAATCAAGAAACCATAGGTATAATTTACATGAGCACAGAATTATAGAGCAGCTGAACAATAAAGAAAATAGTTTAGTATATTGTACAGTGAGATGCCACATATTCACTGTCTTTTTTTAAGAAATATTTTCAATGTTATTTGTATAGGTAAGGAAAAGGTTGATGTTCTATTCTTCTATCTTAAAAACTATACTCGTGCACCTATAGCTATATAAGAGAGAACTCTAATTTTAAAAGGAATGGAAATCACTGGGTTTCAAATAAAATTATAGGTTTGGATATTCTAATGTTCTACCTATACAAAGGAATAGAATTCATGGAATGATGAGCCCCATCTTATCCTTGTTTTTGCATGCCTTGTGACTCGCTGCCCTCAGATATTCTATGGTATAGTGTAGAATGTGCAGGGAACATTCTAGGGAAAGATAGATGATGGGGATACCTTATGAAAATCATCTTCTTTTTAATACAAAGAAAAATGCATGATCCAAACTGTGTTTCATATCCTATCCTATCAAGAATGAATGGGTAACTGTTTGTCATCATATGTTCCTAGCTTTTAGAGGTTGTGCCTTTTAAAGTTAAGTCATGCCCATTTTTGAGCAAAGTAAATGAAATACTGGGGCTGACTTAGAAATAACTTATTCTAGGATGTAAAACAGATAGTAGATATGGACAATAGATGTTCCACAGAAATGTGTAATTTGTTATGAATAGGAAAGGTGAATCAAAGAACCAAAGAACCGAAGATGAGAAGCAAAATGTATTCAAGGAATAACAAAGAAAGAGCAGCTGCCTTTTGAAAAAGCACCTTTGGGACAACCATGATCTGGATGACCAGATCATAGAACCGCCATAGAAAAGGAGGTGCTTGTTGCTTATTGTGATATGCATTGAAATGTTTTATTTTAACACATTTAAACTTTCAAGGAGTATAGATTAATACTTGTAAGAGGCTTATATTAAGATACAAATTCTGTCAAGCATGGTTCTTTCAGGAAATTATTGATCTAGCCTATTGATGACTTTTTCCTTCATAAGGAACATCCAAGATTTGTTTCTAGGAAAAAAAAATAGATAGGTGGAAAATATATGAAACTTTGGAGAAAAATAACCACCTAACACTGAAGGTTTAGATATTTCCATACACTAAAGCTGCGTGTACATTGTTTATTTATTTTTTACTTATTTAATTCATATAACTGCCCATCTCATCAAAAGCAACTCTAGATAGCATACAACAAAGCTGGAACTTGAAGGCAGATCTTAGACTTAAAAAAAAGAGGACATTTTAATCAATTCAGAACAATGGAGTAGGACTCCGTGGAAGGAAAAAATAACTGAGAAAATAATCCAGGATGGTTGGAAGTTCACCCAAAAAGTGAAATTAAATGCTTAATTGCAAGTAGTTCAAATGAGGAAAAGGAAATACAGCAGAAAAAGCCAATATTATTACAAGAACACTTATTTGAAATGTGAAGATATAAAAGGATAAATGTGGGAGACAGTGTCAGGAAAGCTAAAGCTCTTAATGACCTGAGATTAGTTAACAAAAGAATCACTTTCAAATATGTTCAAAATAAAAGAATAAGAAACAAGGTCACTCAATGAACATGAAAAATGGGTGAAAAGAAAAAGAAGAGTTTCTACACTGATTCAATACTTTCTGCATTTCACCAAGCAATTATGATTACAGTTCCAGAAAAACAGAAGTGTGCTTAAGCCTATTGACTCTCAGTTCAAGTGAAACGCATCCTAGAATGCTAAAAATGATTGTTGATGGTTTAGATGAACCTCATTATTCATTATTCTTAAGGAATTTGTTAGAATGAGGAATCTATCTAACAAAATGTTTTTTTCTAACTTTAAAAAGAAAAAAAAAGATAAACCAGATTACTTAGTCAGACAATAATCATAGAAAAAATTATAGGGTAGATTATGAACATTTCACCTATAAACATCTTGAAAATAATAGAGTGATTAAGAAAAGTTATCTTGGATTTAGTATTCCGTGATATCCCAATTAGTATGTATGGATTGGACAGTAGAGTCATAACTAGCTTGAAAACTACTCAGTGAGTACTCATGAATAGTTCTTTATCAAGTGGAATAGAGTGAGATATATTTCAGAATATTATATGAGTTGTTCCTGTGCCTCAAACATTTTCATAAATGATCTGGATGAAAATTGTATAAAATTTTCAAATGATACAAAACTGGGTGGGATACTTTAAAATCTACCAAACTGGAGGGGAGTTCAAAAATTATTTTGATTAGTGTGAAAAGTAGGTTTAAAATAATAGGATTATATTTGACAAAGACAATTCAATTTAATTAAACTTCAGTATATATGCAAAAGGTGATGATTATCTGGACTGATAGCATTACATGTGAAACAGATTTAGGAATCACAAGTTGAATATGAGTGAAAATTGTGAAATGTTTTATAAGAGGCAAATACAATTTCTGGCTGCATCAATAGTATTCTAATTTCCAAATTACAAAAAAAATAGTAATTCTACTCTATTCTGATTGGTTAGGTTCTATCTTAAATTTCAAGTTTAAGATGAGAGAAGGGCAACACAGATAATCAACAGCCTAGAAACTAAATCTTATGATCAGAGACTAACGTAACTAGATATTTTCACCCTGCAAAAAGATTATTGCAGGGAACAAATGGTAACATTTTTCACATACATGAAAAAATATATAGGGAAAGTTCTCTAGAAATAACCAGAAAATAAGGATTAATATAGTTCTCAAGTTACAGGAAGACTGATGCTGGTTAAATGTTTGTTAAAACTAGTTTGATAGAAGAAGCAGTTACCCCTTCTTGGCATTTTCCAGCAGAGACTAAGAAATTTCTGTTGGCAATGCTTTGATCTAGATTTTTATAATGATTAAGGAGATAAGTTCAATGGTCTTAATTTTTCCTAAGAATTCTATGTTATATGAATTAAATGCTAATTTTTCCAGGGCATATACCTGTAGTTAAATAAATAAATGCATCTCCACAGCGTGATACGTTTTTTTAAAGGTTCACCATATGTGATACCTATCAGAACAAGAGAGGTCCTTATTATTTCTTTAAAACTGCCAGCCCCGTCATGAATATAAATTTCACTCATATCAGTTCCTGCCTTGCAGAAATAAAGCAACACTTAAAGCTATCTGAGTTTAAAACAAGCTTTAAAATGACTCAGCCAGATGTTTGAACAATATGCTTGAATGTATTTTGAATGAGAAATATCCCATTTCAATAAAAAGAAAAATCTTGAGTTATAAAAGTTATTTACATTGTAATTAAATGTAACTACCATCAATCTGACACCAAAGCAGGATTAGGGAGAGTATATTAACAACAACAGCAAATACAAAACCAAACAGCAATATGTGTATTTGTATGTATCAGGCAGTTAGCGACAATCTCGAAGTATAGGCTATTTACTTTCTATCTATTACTGTTCAGCCGATAAGGCAGAAACAGTATATATTTTGGATGAATTAACTCAGAACTTTGCATTGAATTATGGCCCCAAATATATATCTTTTATCAGAAAATGAAGAAAACTATAAGCCCAATCTTATATGTGTGAAATCAATGTCATTATGTCCAACAGAAAAATGCAGTGGCAAAACTCTGATGTTTAAAATATCTTATCTCATGTGTTTGTGCCCAAACATAGACACACACATACAAAGACTCTCAAGAGACTGGTTACAGAAAGAAACCGAAAGAACTAGGTGGCCCTTCACTTCTACAAACTGCACCCACTAAATTCTAGCCTCAGCTATACTTTTGGCTGATTTTTCTACTGAGGCACAACTCAGTGAAAGGTCTAATTTGAAAAAAAAAAAGGAAAAATATAGGTTGTAATTAATGGTAGTATAAGGAAGAAAAAATCACATGAAATGGACATATGATTATTCAGGGATTTAAAACTCCATGTATGTGTTCACTGTGGAGACAGAGCTTTGTCAATTGACCTACTGAGCCCCACTCAATAACAATGAAGTTCTATAGCAAAAAGGTAGAATTTGTCTGCTTGCATTAGTTGGGGGGTATGAGCACTGTTTTGACAACAGTGGAAACTTTCTTCAAGATGTTTTCTTCTTTTTAATTATTATTTAGCATATGATGAGAACATGACAGAAGAAAAGTAAACATATACACACAATCCATATACAGTATATACAGAACTTCTAAGGGCATATACTTCATCACTGGAGGTTTTTAAGAAGAGACTGGACAGTCACCTGAAATGGTAAAGGATCTCATGCTTGAACAGATGGTTGGACTAGAAGACCTCCAAGGTTCCTTCCAGTTCTATTCTGATTCTGATTCTCCTAATTGGATGTCCAACTTATCTATACAGGAGATTGCTTCTGGCACTGCTTCATGCAGATCTTCAAGGAGATAGGCTCTTAATGTTCTCATTAGTTGCCAGAGTAGGATATTTCAGTATTAGTGGAATGATAATGAAAAACAAGCTAAATACAGAGTGCTAACTGTATTTACAATGAAAAGGGGGGAAGGCCAAGTCGAATTTACTTTGCTTAGGAATGCAAAGCGCTTATGAATATGTGTCTTCAAGTATAACATAAGTGATTCCAATAACACACTAGTTTCTTTTTGTTCCAGGGACAATGGTGAATCTCAGCTCAGCTCAATCTTTTAAGTTATCTTGAAAAATCATAAACAGTGAAAACACAGCCCTGAAGATCAGTCTTACAAGGGGGGAAAAAAGTCTTACAAGGGGGAAAAAACCTGGACATTTTCAGTTCTGTGACTGAAACACAAAAGGGCCTTAAACACAAGTAACATAAAAAGAAGGAAAAGATCAATGAAATTAAATTCCTGAACAATATACATAATACGTGATCCTTTAATAAATAAGTAAAGGTAAGGGTTTCCCTGTCAGTCATCTCCAACTCTAGGGGCTGGTGCTCATCTCTGTTTCTTGGGTGAGGGAGCCAGCGTTGTCTGAAGAGATTTTCTGTGTCCAGCATGACTATATGCCAAGGCACACAGAACACTGTTACCTTCCCACGGAAATGGTACCTATTAATCTATTCACATTTGCATGCTTTCGACCTGCTAGATGGGCAGGAATTGGGGCAAGGAATGGGAGATCATCCTGTTGCCAGGCGCTCAGGTCTCAAACTTGGGCAGTCAGCTTTCTAGCTGACAAGATCAATTATCTTTAAATACTGAACCATCGTGTTCCACACTTTTAATAACTTAATAATTTTCTTTATGTACTAAGTAAAGAAAATGATTTTGTCTGGGTGCAGTAATACAGATCAGAGTGAAAACTCAACTGATTATCACTGCTGTAAAGAGACCGGAATACTATTTAAAGCCATTGTCATCGCAACCATCATCATTATCATCTTCAGAAATATTACCACAATACTGTGACATTTGCTAATATTTTATTTATTCATGTACTTGTTATTGTTGCTTACTCCAGTAGATTCTGAATGTGAGATAGGCCGGACTAAAAAACCCATAACAATAAAACATTACAGGACTCCAGAAATACAGGCCTGGGAGCAGAGGCAGAAACTTAAGAGCTTTCCAGAACCCCAGGAGAGTTGTTAAAGGTACACTATCATTGTCCTGGGAAATGTCATTGTCAAAGCAAGCCCTTTCATAAATCATCATTTCCTTTCAACTTCTGAAAATGCATGCCATCTAACTTTGCTTTACTTTGATCAAATATAAGATTTTATTGGGAAAAACATAATATATACCCCTTGTAGCATCAGTAGCATATGAAGTTACATTCAAAGAAATGGTGATTGAACAGGAGTCTTGAAAAAAAATATTACTGGGAAAAATGGGAATATATGCCATTATCTTATTTTTCCAAAATGGACAAGGTTCTTTAATTCTGTTATCTAGCCTGAAGTCCATCCATCTAGCTTATTATCTACTTGCAGTTCACATACACAGAAATCATATTCTGTAAAAGTCACATGTTGCTGTGACTGTATTGTTAAGCTGTAGAAAAGTTCCTTAAGGTGGAGCACAGACTATCTCTGTTGCAGTAATTGTTTAAGTAAACATAAGAATTTTCTTCACATGAGAGTAGGGATTTGTTCAGGAAATTGCTCCTGAGGGAACCAAGTGCCACACTCCAAGCCAGCGAGGATGGCAGAGAACCAGGGAAGACCGTGGCAATTGATTTTTAAAAAAAATATCTTCAGGAACTTGAAACACACACCACCACCCCTTTGATGGCACAGTAGTGAAGTCAAAGTAATATCCTGCCAATGAGTGAATTATGCACCATGTTACTTTTTTCATGTAGCAGCTAAAATAATTATGCCAATATCCTAATTACTTTTAATAAACATCAGAAAGCAGGCAGCATTTAACCCCTAAAAAGGAGATGGAGAACAGAATAATTAAGTCTATCTTGACATGAATAACATGTGACAGAAAAGTTATGGTTGATCTATTACGCATATTCAATATGAAAGCCTTGAAGGTTTTCAATATTTCCTTTCCATAGTTTTGTGGTCTAAGAAACACTGCCTTAAAAACTAATCTGTATCACAGTTGGTGCATTTGACAAAGAACAAGAAGAAGAAGGGAAATGCACCAACTGGATTACAGATTAAACCATGAAAAAAAAACCCACTCATAAAATGAGTTTATGGATTTTACTTTGCAGACAGATGTGTAATTGTTGTGAAAGATTAAATCAAAATTAATTTCTAATTCCAAAGAAATGGCAAATGATAGATATGAACTTTTCTGAATCATTGGAGATTGAGTATTAAAAGATATAACCAACATTACAATAATAATTGTACAATAATGTATGGTTTTATGAAGTTAACATGAGTTCAAATCAAGTTGATTAAAAAAAAATCCTATTCAATATAACACAAAAAAATGAAGCATTCAGTAACTACAATACGTGAAAGATTTTAGAAGAATCATTGTACAATATTACAGTTTTTTGTTTCCTCTCTGGATAATTAAATTTCCCATTAAAAGCATATATAACTGAAGGGACAATTGAATCATTAATATTTAAATTTTCTATGGATTTCAAACCAAGAGTTTATTCTATGGGCAATTTTCTGTATTCATTATGTTCCATTATTTTATTTTTAAATAGGACATATTGGCTGCCTTATTGTTGAAATAAGTGTTTCCGTCGTTGGTATTTTCAACAATAAGAGTAAGTGCTCCAAAGGAACAAATAAAATACTTCATTCTTTTTTTATCCTTTGATTGTATGCAGAGAAGATAACTACAGAAAACTAATACCAAGGTTACGTTGAAGGTAGAGCTCTGGGATACCATTCAGAAGAATGAATAGGACTGTTCTCAAATTGAGTTCAGTACCGTTTCCTATTTTGAAGTACATTAAGTAATAGAGATTACCTTCTAAAACAGTGTTTTTCAATCTTGGCAATATTAAGATGTGTGGACCCCAAGTCTCAGAATTCCTCAGCCAGCATGATGGCTGTAGGTCTTAGAGTTGCCAAGATTAAGAAATGCAGTTCTAAACCAAAGGAGTGCAAATTTGCTCAGCTTAAAGGCGAGTTGAGGGATGTTACTGTGAACCTTTGCAGGGCAAGTAGTTTGGAAGTAGCTTCAGGAGTCTGAGACCACCCATTTTGTTCCTTACCTGATTCTCCAAACAGAAACAAATTAGGGGGAAATGTTTTCTTGGTTTCTATATATATACCTGACACAAATGGATTACATTTTCATGACTGGCAATTCTTTAGCAGAGGTTGACATACATTCAGTGTGAGGCACGTAATGTCTTCTTTTGACAATATCTTTAAGACTTATCAATCAATCAGTTGTAAAACACATCACAAATGAAATTGTCAATAACTATTGTCCTTTCATATAGTGTGTCCGCCTTGGAAGCCATAATTGCGGCTGCCACATATTAGCACATGGGAATTAGGGAAGGGTTTCTTTCTCATACACTTAGAGGGGTTAGTAGTCAAAACAAAATTCTTTTCAACTGTGTCAAGGCCATCCTGACCAGCACCTGGAGGAG
>JANHFL010002799.1:27732-40278 GCA_032468155.1 Oxyrhabdium leporinum | reverse complement strand
TAGTGGGATTTGAACCGCTAGATTGAATCAGCAGAAGTGGCCTGCAGTTCAACACTCTAACCACTGCGCCACCATACATACATACATACATACATACATACATACATACATACATACATACATATATATATATATAATTTTATTGTAGTTTTTGAGGGACATGGGCAGTTAAAAAATATAAAAAAATAAACCATGGTTTTACTTTATTCACATCCATAAATACAGCTCTTCTATGCTTTTGTTCTTTTCTGCTTTATTTTCTTGTTTCATAGCTTTATGAATTCTTTTTCTTTTTTAGTTAATTAATAAATCTTTACAAAAAGAAACAAAGGGTCTCTCATAATATAAAATAACCTTGGAATTATGTTAGTCTGAAATACACTTATTTTACTCAAAGTCTTACAGTGAATTAGTAGCAAAAAGTATTTAAAGAATTAAGGATTTGCTTAACATTCTTGGAAAATCTGTTTCCACTTTAAGATTGCTTAAAAATAGATTTTTTTTGAGGAACAAAACTGCTTAGATACTATGTTTTATAAAGCTGACATGTTATTCTTTATTTTCAATGAAATTTTGGAAACTTCTTATTTGATTTTCTTCTTTTGATATAGTAATGTTCATTAGAAAGAGCACCATGTTCTCTGCAAATAAGGTCCCACCAATAAAACTTGAGTTCTTCACACTGTTTTATAGCTTTGTTTGCTTGGATGACACATCTGAAGTAAATATCATATCATATTCTTATCATTGGATCCAAAAAATGACTTCAAATCCAAAGCAATAGTGCCCTTTCCCCCACACTCTTTATGGTCAAGTGCCACACAATCTTTGGGATCTGTGTTTATTTGTTCATGTGACTTCTTAGCCACCCCCAAGTCCTTTGGGTGACATGCAATAAAAGCAAGAAAAATAATATATAAAGTATACAGGGTAAAGCATATAAAATCCAAATAGATAAATGAACAAAGTCCCAATAAAACAGTTATTAAAAACTTACAGAGATGATAAAAGACCACTAAAATGAAATGTATTGAAACATTTCATAGTACCGTAATATAAGAAAATGAAATAAAAGGACATACAAGAATAACATTTGCTTAGAACTCAAGAACAAGATCCTATATTGTATGTCTCTGAAGATGGTATACAGCAACTGGAGAAAGGTTACCATAGAAATGTGGACTCGGCATTACAATTACCATCTTCTGGCACCACTTTCTAAGATGTCCTCTTGCACATGTGGAACTTTAGACCATGGACATAATTTGTGTTTTCTAAAACAAAGAAGTCTTCCCTCCCAAAATACTGTAGATTTAGACAGTTTGAATACATATAACCAAAACACATAGCTCCTTGGTGTAATGAAGCCTTTCAGGTTTGTTTTATCTAGGGACCATTAAGCAGGTGTGGGCTGCTGGGGGTTTGCACAGGTTCGGGCGAGCCTCTATCTAAAACTCTGCATAGTTTGGCGAACCCCCAAATCCCACTCCTGCCTGGCCCCGCCCCTCTCTGCCCAAGCCACCCCACCCCACCTTATAAATCCACCTGCTCCTCACCTCATCTCCTTTGGCCACTCGTGTCAGGCTCCCTCGCTTGCTTGCAAGCCTTTGCCAGCTTGGTCCAGCACAGCACAGCTCTGGTTCCCTCACTGCTCTCAGGCTTTCTCTCTCCCTAGTTTTAGGTAAGTTGCCACGGCCCATGGGGTAGGGGGCTGGCGAGGCCTCGATGGCGCCTTTCAGCCTTTAAGGCCAGGCCCAGCTCTCGGGTTCTACGTGCACCTGCACTGCAAGATCCAAGGTTCGGGGGCTGCAGCTTTTCTGTCCTTTGCAGCTAGGAATCTCAAATACAGCCAAGAATGAACGTTTCTGTTGTAGCCAGCCTAGAGGCAAGATCGCCCCCCTGTAAACTCTCGTCTCTCAAGGACGCCAGCCAAAGTTTCCTGCACTGCTTCAGCTAGCGCTCCTCAAAAGATGAGAGTTTGCAGGGGGCTGTTCTTGCTTCTGGGCTGGCTACAAGAAAAACATTCATTCTCGGTCGTATTAGAGATTCCTAGCTGCAAAAGACATCAAAGCTAAGGTTGACTCTGGCTGCTTCTCTCTGCTGCAGTGCTTTCCAGACGCAGTTTACTGCTCCGAGTGCCAAGCGGCAGGAGACGAGGGCTCATGCCATGCAAATGCAAGTAGCGCTTTGTTCCTGCATCTTCCAGCCATCGCCACCACTTCAGTTTGCCTTAATTGCTGCCCCACCCCCCATTGCCACAACAGCATCATTACACATTCCAGCTGGCGAGGGCTGCACTCCGTTTTGCACTTTGCACCACCTGCAAAGTTGCACATTGCACGTTCCACCACCTATGGTGGAGATTTCCAGCCCCACCATGGGCCAGTCTCATATTACAGAGCTGTAGTAGTCATGGGACTGGTCGTCTGGTCATTCTGGAGCAGCTCCTCCACCCCGGTGAACTGGCGTGGAATATGGGACCAACTTCCCCACCAACATCAGCAAGCCACTGTTAGTCAGCCCGTCTTCATTTTCCTTCACTCAGATTGACCAAGCTTCTTGAGAGAAGGAACACAAAAGAGGTTCCTAGAAGGCTGTATGCCTGGACCAGGTGCTTTCTCTTAGACCTTTTAAAAAATTCATATTAGTGGTCCACAAGATTTAAAATTATGAATTTGGTGGTCCCAAAGTGTTGGAGACCCCTGAATTAAGCATCGTAAGTCAACAGTTTAAAAAAATAGAAAAATTTGAAAAACCTGAAATCATAACTGTAGTTTTTGAAATCTATTTTGATTTGATTAGGCAATTTTTAAAAGACAGGCAGGGTTGTTTTTTAAAAAATTCCCTGATCAAGTCAAAATAGATTTCAAAAACTACAGTTATGATATCAGGTTTTTCAAATTTTTCTATTTTTTTAATTGTTGACTTAAGTTGTTTTATTGTTGGCTTAAGGAAAAATACATTCAAAAAGTCTGGATTTGAATAGGCTGCATAATAAGTTGCTCCCTGCCACTAATTTCAGTGACCTCTTACAAAAAGACTGCAACATCATTTTTTAAAAAATGGTTTGGTTTAAGCATGGAATTACAAGCAGGACAAAGCTGCCATTTTGAGTGTAACATGGGCCTTTTCAAAGTATTTAAAAATCCATTATGGTAGTGTTGGAAGTTAGTACCCACTCCTCTCCTAGAAAAATGAAATATTTTAGAAAATATTACAAAGGCAGAATATTTCCCTTAAAAGAGAAATATAACATGAAGTTTCCTCCCACTTTTGTTAATGGGCCATGAAGGACTGAGCCAGCCTTTTGATCTTGCAAAGCTATCAAAATGGGCTTTTAAATACGTTTGCTATGGCCAACTTTACATTCAAAATGGCAACTTTGTCCTGCTTGGAATTCTATGCTTAAACCAAACCATTTTTAAAAATTGATGTTGCAGGCTTTCTCCCCTTACTGAAATTAGTGTCAGGGAACAATTTACCAGTTTTTGTCAGATTTAAGAGATTAACTGAGTTGGCCACACCAACCCAATCACATGACTACCCAGCCATGCCCACCCGGTCACATGACCAGCCAGCCATGACCACCTAGCCACATGACCACCCAGCCACACCCACCCAGCCACACCTACCCAGCCAGTCATTAGGCCAGAGAACCTGTTGCTAAAAAATTTGAAGCCCACTCCTGCCATTAAGTCTTTGTGCCCAGGAAACCAGTGGCACCAATCTTATCTTAATATAGTCAATGTTTTTCAAACGTGCCATATTTAACATGTGTGGACTTCAATTTCCAGAATTCCCCAGCCAACGTGTTAAATGTTAAAGCGGCCAAGTTTGAAAAACACCGATATGTGTTATTGTACCAATCTAATTAGATATTTTTCCATTCATGGTCCTTGAAGCATAACTCTAAGATTGGTGCTGATTTATCCCCTTATTTTATAATAGTAGTAGGTCCTTTTTGAAAGACAAAAGATAGTGAACTGTTACATAAAGAATTGTCAATTGTAAGGATTTAAACTGAACCCTCAGTGCACACACACTTACAGACAACTGTCTTGGTTGCCTGCTTTGGGGCACTAAATGCATATGAAAATCATGATGATAAATCCAAAATAAAGTCAAGATAAGAATTCCAAAACATGATTTCCTCAGCCACATAAACCACCAAAACCCAAGGTAAAATATAAAAAAGGAGAGGAAAAACAAACTAACAGCTGAAGTTCAACAACAGAACCATGAATATGTGAAAGAAAACACCACAAGCCAGAGAAAATACTCCAAGGTCATCAAGAAACTAAAAATAAAGTTTATTATTTGAAACTTTTATCTTACAGCTCCTCTCTACTGACTAGGGACACATCTGTCACAGGTTATCTTCTCATTTATTTATTCCACTGGGGAAAAGAATAATGCAAATACATATTTATGTAAGACATCGCCTGAAAAATGCATATCTTTTTCTGGATTTCTTCCAAAATTGTCAATTGCTTAGCTGTTTTTTTAAAACTTTAAATTACTACCAGATATTTCCTATCCATTGAATTTATTTATTCATGTATTCCTGTGCATGAATGTCATTACCCTACCTGCTTTGATATTAAAGTGTAGGCTAGAATATGATGGGCCATAAAAAGGAACAAGAGCAATTGACAGGCAAGATTATATTCATGGTCTGTAGTTAAGCCTTATGATTTAAGGACATCTCTTAAGTGGATGGATTGTGGATCTGTTCATGGAGCTGTTTACTTTCTGCGTGACCACTAACCTCAGTAAGTATAATTTGGGAGGTGTATAGGTCTTGTAGAAATGCCACAAGCATACTGTAAAGACCTATGTTACATGCCATATTACATGCCATAATCCTAGGCAGCTCACAAAACAATAAAATATCAAAATAAAACTATAATACCATAACAAAAGCTCACAGTGCCCCAAAATTAAATGCTCCTTTATCCACATTGAATTTCCCAGGACTTCAGTCTCCCCCACCCTAAAACCTGGGACATGAGACACCTCCTCAAAGCTTTTTGTTTTACAAGAAAGGACTACGACAGATAAATGTTCCTGGGTCTAGGAGGAAAAGTTTAAGGAAACTTTTAAGGAAAGGAACTGGACTGTACCTACACTATCCGACCTGGTGGAATGTGCAAAGAAGAGATGGTCACTCAGATAACTTGGCCCTGTACCAGTCAGTGCTTTGACATTGGAAACCTTAAATTTCAACAATGAAAGAACATGGAAGCCAATGCAGCTAGTTCATCAGCAGTGTAATACAGGCAAACCGTGAAGCACCAAAATTGTGTTTGACACTGCATTCCAGACCAGTGAACCATCAAAAGACAGTGCTCCCACTCCCAACCTTCCAGTGTAGAAGGTTAGGAACGATGCACTAGTCCTATCCCAAGCCCTCCAGATGTCATCTACAAGTGCACCAAATGCCACAACTTGATCTGAACTCTGACTGAAAAGAGTACAAATAATCTATTTTGTTCACTTCATCCCAAAATAGAGACAGACCAAGACTTGACAAAAGTTGTCTAACACAATAGGATCCAAAGGTGGCCTTTTGAGAAGGAAACACACCACCACATCCTTCAAGGCAAGTGGAAACATCCGCTCACTCAAGAAGGCCTTAATTTTCCTCAAAACTTTTTCCAGCTAATGACCTGGGAAGTTGGATGCATTCTTCTCCAAATTAAGATCTAAAAATAAACTGTGGGTTTGTGGATCCTGACCTGTAAAACTACCCTAGCACATGAAATTGAATGAAATATTTACAAGTGACATGATTAAAGATGTATATCTTATGTTCAATTTTCTGGGATTCTAAAGGATTAAGAAATGGAAACACAATTTCCCCTGCACCAAAAAAGACTACATATCTAAAATATGTAGTCTTTAGCATACCACCACAATATCTTATTTTATTATGCAATCAAAGTCACATTTAGATTACATTCCTTTTGTTTCTAACTTCAAGGAGAAAGTAAAATATTTGAAGCTGAATATTACAAGATCTCTATTCATTTTTCAGTCATCTTGAACTGTGCCAATTTTGTAGAAAAACAGTATTTCTGAAACAACATTTTTTTGTTAAAACTTTTATCAGTCACAGATTGTTGAGAAAAACTGTGGATTCTTTTTACACTGATATGCCCTAGTACAAAAAACATTTCTCAGTTTAGAAATATGTTTCTTAATGAACTTACTACATAGATATTATACTAATTAGAGATAATAGATGATATATTTATGGTGCAATGTTGGATTATCTTTCCAGTACTTTTGACAACCTGCAGAATACTGCATCTCATTTAAGAGGGACAATACTGAGATTAAATACCTGGTTCAATAGTAGTAACAATGAGAGGGATCTTGAACAATCACTTAAACATGAGCCAGCTGTGTGCTGCAGCTGCCCAAAAGGCCAACATAGTCCTAAACTACATTTACAGAAGAATAGAATCAAGATCACATAAAGTGTTAATACCATTTTGTAATGCCTTGGTAAGACTACCCTTGGAAAACTGCATCCAGTTTTGGTCACCATGATGTAAAAAAGATGTTGAGACTCTAGCAAGAGTACAGAGAAGAGCTACAAAAATTATTAGAGAACTGGAGGCTAAAACATATAAAGAATGGTTGCTGGAATTGGGTATGTCTACTTTAATGAAAAGAAGGATTAGGGGTGACATGACAGCAATGTTCCAATATCTAAGGGGTTGCCATAAAGAAGAGGGAGCCAACCTATTTTCAAATGCACCTGAAGGCAGGACAAGAAGCAATGGTGGAAACTAATCAAGGAAAGAAGCAACCTAGAACTAAGGAGAAATTTCCTGTTAGTTAGAACAATTAATCAATGGAACAACTTGCCTACAGAAGTTGTGGGTGCTACAATAGTAGAAGTTTTAAAGAAGAGATTGGACAACCATCTATCTGAAATGGTATAAGGTTTCCTACCTGAGCAGGGCATTGGACTAGATTTAGAAGATGCCCAAGGTCCCTCCCAACTCTGTTGTTTTATTAGTTTGTTTTAGCCTGTTGTTATTGCTGAAGTTTTAAATTCAACTTTCATCATTTTTTACAAGTCATATTCTAACCAGTTTCATTCCTGGTACCTCTGGATATAAACAGAAAAAGTAAATGAAGTGTTTCAAAATAATGCATAAAGTTCAACTATGTTCTCTTTAATCTGGGATCTGATGTGCATTTTGAAAATAAATATTCAATGAAAAAAAAAATCAAATTGTTTGGACTTTCATGTGCTAACTACAACAAGAATTATACCCAGGATCTTGTGTTCAGACTATTAAAGCATTCAGCTGCTTCAAAGCAGCTCATGTGCTTCTCCGATGCTCAAGTTAGCTTAGGATGCTGTCTTGTAGTCAGTTAATTGTAAATTAAATCTGTAACCATGCTACGCTGTTCCCACATCCATCTTAGACAACACCAACTAATTTCATCTTGACATAAAGGCATTATGTTCCAATTACATATGTAAGGACTTCAACAAAGTTCTGTTCTTTGTATTTTATTATTCAGACCAAATTAGCTAAGGCTATAGTAATAGAATAGAACAGGTTAATTATATATACTCCCAGAATGAATAACAAGGATCTGAGGAAATCTGGCTACAGCTTAAAAAAATCATTTAATTTATTAAATATGTACTTTAGCTTATGTCTTTTGAAATTGTTGACCCTTTGATGAAGCCTGCTATTGGGAAGAAAGTGTGCCTGACAATTGTCTTCTTAAAAACCACCTTAGATTGACAGGCGACTTGAAATATGGATGCATTGGTCCAAGAGGGCATTTAGGGCAGTGTTTCTCAACCTTTGCCATTTTAAGATATGTGGACTTCAACTCCCAGAAGGAAGCTGGCTGGGGAATTCTAGGAGTTTAAATCTACACATCATAAAGTTGCCAAGATTGAGAAATACTAATCCATAAAATGAAGTGAATATAAAGATGGAAAAATAGAGAAACATAGAGGAGTTGATTGGAAAGATGGTAGAACTTGCTAAATTGACTTGTCTGTTTAAGAGAAGAACAACTATTACTGGAAATACTACATAGACATTTTGCTGAAAGTGGAGAAAAATAAAGTGATGATTTTGGAATTTACTGATTAAAAAAAGTTTTTTATAGAAAGAAGAGAATCAAGATATATAATATGGGAGAGTGGCAATAGCACTAGTTGTACTAGTAATTGCTACAAAGATCAAAAGTTGCTTCTCTAGATATCTTTTTTTCTGTGACTCCGTTTTTCACTTTTTTTCTACCTTTTTCCTAAGGTTCTGTAGCTTTTAAAAAAATTCTGTATAATTTCTTTCCAATAAAATTGTATTAGAAAGGATTTATGAGAATCTGCCACAGAATTCCCGAGAGTCATACAGATATGATTTGTTCAGTCTTCAGGTAACCGTTTGCTTTTCATAAACACAAAAATTAAGAATATCAGGGGCTGTCACAAAGAAGAGGGCATAGATTTATACTCCAAAGCACCTCAGGGCAGGATAAGAAGCAATGGGTTAAAGCTAGTCAGACGGAGATTCAGCCTGGAACCAAGGACAAATTTCCCAACAGTGAGAACAATAGTCAATGGAACAGCTTGCCTCCTGGAGTTGTGATGCTCCATCGCTGGTGATTTTCAAGAAATTTTGAACACCTGTTGTCCAGGATGTTATGAGGACTCCTGACTTCAGCAGGAGGTTGGACATTTGTCCAAGATGTTATGAGGACTCCAAGGTCTGTTCCATTCCTATGATTCTATGGACTTTGTCACTCAAAATGGTGTGTAAAACTTCATTTTATTTCTCTAATCATTTGAACTGTAAGTCTGATTATTTACCTTACTGTTCCCTGTTCCAGAAGAAATAATAATATACTGCAATCATAAGCATGACATTTATGCCATTCCATTCCTGCTGACTTAAAGAATGGAATAATTGCTAGTAAAGGAAATTATGTGGGGCAGCCACCTCCCATGTCTGCATTTATCTTAGAGGTCTTGTAAATGGGCAAAAAAAAAAAGCTGAAACTCGCCTGTTTCTATTCCTAGCGTCATGATTTATGGATTTGTTGGTGCTTCCTCTGAGAGCAGATCCCTTGCTCCAGTGCAAATGCAGAAATCCCATTAATCTAGTTAACAACAGAAGAAGCAAAGTTCTCCCCATTATGAAGCATGGCAAACCACAGTAGCTTCATCTTGTTTTGACAAGACTTGCATCAACTTTCCCGCTGCGTTTTTGCCTCAACTGCTTTTAGAGAGCGCACTCTCCTTCTGCTGGAATTCCGCAGTCTATTTAAATGCAGAGAAAATTGGGGTCCCAGCTGCTCCTGTGGTGCTCTTGTTATTGCTGTACATCTGTTTCATGCAGTCTAGATTAACGCATCTTAAAAAATGCATTGTTAAAGCAATTGTGTTTCTAACAGTTTGCACTATAACGTTAAAAACCATAGCGCTATTTAGTAAGCTGTTTGCTTCTAGAAGAGGCAGAGCTTAGCTTTTTCCAGAAAGGGAAGTGGGTCAGCTTGATAAATAATTCTGATCCTAGCTTAGCTGATCCTAACTTTTAAATTGAAGCCAGTGATTTTCCTTGGTGCTTCCTTGAGGCCCTCTAGTATTCTTGTGGAATTCTAGAAATGAGGAGCAATATCATGCATTTTCATTTGGGAGAAGAATTTTCACACTTTTAGCATTTAAAAAGAAAACATTTTGCCTCAAAACAGTGCCAAGGATAGTTAGTATTTTCTAGCTACTGCCCTATGCTGTCTGACGTGGAAGCAAGATCCACTACAATATCAGAATAGACATGGATATGAATACTCTATTAACAGAGTGAAAACCTGGGTATAACTGAGCAACAAGCTGTATGCTAAATCAGAGTTATTAAAAGGGCCCCAAATGGCCCATTGGTATCTTAGTTCTAGCTTCCAATATTTAATACTGTATAGAAAAATATAAGGGGTAGATTAATTTTATTACTTCTTAACGTTCTCCCGTTACAAAGGGACCCCGGCCCCATCTATTTTTATAGTGTGACTCCATGTTAAGCAACACTGTAGCCATGCATCAAAAAACCACAGAACTGAGTACTTTGTGACAAAAACAAAGAAACTATGAGAACTGGGCTTCAGAAGTCTGGATGTCTACTAGATCAAACTTTTTAAGGTCATTGAACTTGTTCATTTAAAAACAAATAATTTCCATGAATGCAAACATCCATCGGCTAGGTGTGCTTCTGAATGTCAAGCTAACAAACTGCGGTATTTTTTCAATATATTAGAAAATTGATGTGACTATTTCTACTTGAGTTTCTTAATTTTGGGGCCTTGGTCTTTCATGGAACCCTATCTAGTTTTCATTGGTTCTGCAGAACAAATTTGAAAAATCCAGAACTAGATGACTTTAAACACCTATATAATATCCTAATTCATGATACCATCTAGTGCACCCTGTATTTATACATTTGGTAAAAACATTTGGTAGTTTTAACAAAACACAGCACCGAAACATTCCCATTTGACTCAGCAAATTCATTGTCTTCATTCATTGTCTTCTAACTTTCTTAAAATTTAAAATGCAATCTAGGTTTTCAGTTTCTATGCTGTTTCAGTTCAAAACAGCAGCTCATGTGCACGCTTGGATAGTTACACATTTTTTAAAAAAAAGTTTAAAAAGTTTTGGTTCAATGTTCATAGGCACCTGGGCAGCAAAACTGTGGCTTTATATAATGGATAGTAAAAATATTGGGGGGAGGGGGAGGGGATAAACAACACTCATTCATTCATTCATTCATCATATTTGAAATGCCAAACATTTATGGTTCAATCGGTGCCCAATATCTTTATTCCTGTCTAGGTCTCCTAGTTTATGGCCGCTCTTTCTAGCTATTCATTTTGCTTGTTAATCACTTAGCTGCTTCTAGGAGATGCTAAGTTCTTACCAAAGCAAATTTTCCACTACTTAAAAAAACAATAACAACCAAGCAAACAAAATACCAATTCAGCTTTACTGCCTGCTTTTAAAAAGGTCCCTCATAAATAGGACATCTCCTCTCTGACTTTTCTGTAACTAAATTCAATATATAAAAGCTTCAGCGGACCATCCTACCTTCATTATCTTGTTACATTTAAATATAAGAAGTTATTGCTAATTCATGCCAATATGTTACTGTACTTTTATTCATTGCAGAGATCAAAGAAACATAACATGATTTCTTGTTACTTTTCTTGTTTGTTCTGCAGAACCCAATTCATGTTAGGTAAAGAGATTTAGAAGATGTTTATTTCTATTGCTAAAGTATTACATACATCTGCAAGCTCACATGAGCAATTTAATTAATTTCCACAATCCTTGGACTATATGGACCCCGTAATAACAATTGTTTACTTAAGGAAAGTACATAACATTAATAATTCTCATGTTGGGACCATTCAATATATCTATATATTTATCCTTTCCAAAAATGGCGGCAGCCATCTTAACCCAAGCAAGCAGACAAATATGGTCTTCCATGAAGCAAACAGAATGCAAGTTCTTTTGGGAAGAAAAGTCAACAAAAGTTTTCTTGCAAAATAATCTTTAACACAAGGTAAATACAGTAAAACTGTTGAAGTTAATAAATGAAATAGGACTATAGTTTTGTTTAGGAAATTACCTGAAAGCATGAGGGTTTTGAAATATTTTGGATAATCTTTGAACCACATTTAGCTTTATTACTTGAGGGGGCCTGTCTCCCGTAGTACCTGTAGCAGGATTGGCATGCTCTGGGTGGGTAAAGGACTACTCACCATGGCCAACTCACCAGAGCCAATTTTCCATGACCCAGTTGTTGTGGGACAACTTAGCATGGCCAATTGACCAAGGCAGAACTTGCCACTGGACACGAGTTACACTCATATAGAAGAAATGATGAAGTAGAATCATTAGAGAAAGGATGACAAAGAAGGAAGAACGAAATTTAATTTTTGAATTGTCCCATGGAAAGTTGGCCCATAGCAAGTTGGTCACTATGCGTTGTCCCATTCCAGTCTGGGTTCTACTGATTAAACAATGCTATCTGTTGGGACCCTGAAAGTCCACCTTCTCTGTAGCAATGCCTGTTCACTGGAATAAAGTTCTCCCCAGAAATTTGAATGACTCCCACTCTACTGGTATTTCAAAGAGCCCTTAAAGACCTGGGGAAGGTAGGTGCCTAAGCCTTTGGCAATATTGACTGATGCCCCTTTCTTCTTTTTTGTTCCCCATCTGGTTTGTTTTCTTTGCCATGCTCTGCCTCATTTGTTTGTTCTGCCTCATGCTCTGTTTGTCTTTATGTATGTCTATATGTTTGTATTGATTTTTGTCCTTAAATACGTTTAACAAATGTAAACCACCCAGAATTGCTGGGAGTCAGACAGAATATAAATTCAATTGATGATGATGATGATGATGATGATGATATATTCAAATGAGTGTAAACATTTTAATTAATATCAGATGGCAGCATCTGTAGTCCTTTGTTGTCATCATCTGGTTTTTATCAGGATTTTTTGCAA
>JANHFL010002799.1:7178-17476 GCA_032468155.1 Oxyrhabdium leporinum | reverse complement strand
AGTTGTGGCGGGGTGGGGGTGGGGGGGAGAGGGGATCGTTTCACGTGTGCGTGTGAACGGCTTTCACAAATGCAACTTTGTACACAAGCACGTACACCCACACCCCAAGTCTGTAGCCCGGTTCTGAGCGGGCTGTGGACTGGCAGTTGGGAACCCCTGTATTAGAACGATCACAATCATCACATTGTGAATGTGATGCACACATTTATCATCTGTTAAATTCACAGTGCAAGTTCAAAGATAAATGAAAGCAATGGTTGTTTGACGAAGTATTGCATAATATTGAGAGCCGAACACCAGCAATACTGACTTGTCCTTACTTGAAATGTAATGTATGAAGCAGACACACAACAGACATTTTGACAAGGAAACTGTTTTGAACTTTAAGCCTGAATGATCAAATCTATTTCTGAAGTTCAGCGCTCAAATTTTCGGCAGCCTGAGTTCCTTGATCCTTTGCCACTTTTACTTCCTGCATTACTGTTAATCCAAACACAGTAATGATTTATTGAGTAAATAAAGAGATCATAGAAAGATGGCATGTGGGTCATTCTGAGTTTCACATATGATGGTTTCTAGATGTTCCTTGGAAATGTTACTAGTTTGCATTACTTATAACAGGAATGCCCTTGAATTCTCCCTAAATTTTGTGGTATGACTATCAAAAATTAGCAACATAGTTTCTTGTCATTTTGTTGGTTTATGAACAGGTAAATAGTAAGTAAAAAGATCAGAAACAGACAAAAAAACATAGTGACAAATAATGGCACGTGGAAAATGTTGGGCATGTACTAAGGCTTAAAACAAAAAAGGCAGGACAGGACAGGGAAGGGAAGGGAAGGGAAGGGCAAGGCAAGGCAAGGCCTGGGATGTGGGTATCTTACCCTTGTTTGTTTGTGGAGATTCTCAGTCATCCAGATCCTACTGGTCTCAAAGGTGCTTTTTCAAAAGGCAACTGGTCTATTTTTTTCCTAGAAGAAGAAGAAGAAAACATTTTGCTTCTCATCCAAGAAGCTTCATCAGTTGTGATGGCGGGCCCACCATCACAACTGATGAAGATTCTTGGTTAAGAAGGGAAACATTTTCTTTTTCTTCATTAAGGGAGAAAAAAAAACCACAGACCGGTGGCCTTTTGAGAAAGTACCTTTGAGACTTGTTTTTGTTCGTTTCTTCATATATGCATATTTAGCTGTGATTTAATATCTTCTTATAATGGAAGCGTGAGGAAAAAAGAAGCAGGGAAATCGGCAACTAAGGCTGTGTTAAGTGCATTCAAGACAGAACATCACCACTGTAGCCAAAAGAGAGAAAGGGATTAGAATCCAGCAAGAGATTTCTTAAATTGGTTTCATTTCTCCCTTGTTTGCCCATGGGAGTTAAGCAGCTTTAGGCTGCTGCGTGAAAAAAGCCCTTTGTGAATATTGCCACAGGCTGGAATAAGGTGATACTTCTCTTTTGCAGTCCAAGAAGCAGAAAGAACAAGGCTGTTCCTATGGTAGAGCTCCTACAACTCAGCACTGCTGTTGTCTGCATTTTCATTCTTTTTTTGTTAATCTTTTGGGATTTTGTTTAATCGTGTAAGATGCTTCGAAGGCACCTCCATAAATATGTATATAAACATATAAAGAACTGTTGCTGGAATTGGGCTTGCCTAGTTTAATGAAAAGAAGGACTAGGGGTGATATGATAGCAGTGTTCCAATACCTCAGGGGCTGCCACAAAGAAGAGGAGTCAAGCTATTTTCCAAAGCACCTGAGGGCAGGACAAGAAGCAACAGCTGGAAACTAATCAAGGAGAGAAGCAACTTAGAACTAAGGAGAAATTTCCTGACAGTTAGAACCAATTAAGCAGTGGAACAACTTGCCTCCAGAAGTTGTAAATGCTCCAACACTGGAAGTTTTTAAGAAGAGATTGGATAACCATTTGTCTGAAATTCTATAGGGTTTCCTGCCTAAGCAGGGGATTGGACTAGAAGACCTCCAAGGTCCCTTCCAACTCTGTTATTCTATTCAAAATATTGAAATATTAAATATTTATTTTTAATAAAAATGACTTTTCATCGTAAGAAAATAAACCCCGTTTCTTGATGTGAGGAAAGGGACACTAAAAAGAGGAAAGAAAAGTACAGGAGGCCGTCATGTTCTAGAACCTAACCAGCTGTGATGGGACAAAGTACAGGTAGTCCTCAACTTACAAACACAGTTGAGCCCAAAATTTATGTTGTTAAGTGAGAAACTTGTTAAGTGAATTTTGCCCCATTTTATGACTTTTCTTGCCACATTTCTTAAGTGATTCACTGAAGTTGTTAAATTAGTAACACAGTTCTTAAGTGAATCTGGCTTCCCCATTGACTTTGCTCGTTAGAAGATTGCAAAAAGTATTCACATGACCCCAGGACACTGTAACCACCATAAATATGAACCAGCTGTCAAGCATCCAAATGTAAATCATGTGACCATGGGGATGCTGCAACTGTCATAAGTGTGAAAAATTGTCATGTCACTTTTTTTCAGTGCCATTGTAACTTCAAACGGTCACTAAATGAACTGTTGTAATTTGAGGACTACCTGTACTACCATAAAACCATACACCCCATTTTTGATTGTCTACTAACTGATCATTTGAACATCCCTTAACACACATCCCTATGTTAAAACATCACAGACAGCTTCTCCTTCCATCTGATTGCTTGCTCCCACTTTCATGTAATTCTACATCATTTCAGTTGCAAAGTGCAAGTTAATGGACAAGCGGGGTGGCCTTTCACATAGCAATAGCAATACCACTTAGACTTATATACTGCTTCACAGTGCTTTACAGCCCTGATCTAAGTGGTTTAAATAGTCAGCATATCTCCCCCCCCAAAAAACAACAACAACAACAACAATCTGAATCCTCATTTCACCAACCTTGGAAAGATGGAAGGTTGAGTCAAGCTTGAGCCGGTGAGAATCAAATTTCTGGCAGTCGGCAGAATTAGCCTGCAATACTATATTCTAACTACTGCACCACTACAGCTCTATCCAAGGTCTTATCAGGACCACCAAATGCACAAGTTATCAACTCTGAGTCCATAGGGAGTAAAGTGGTACAGAGATGATATAAAAATAAAATAATAAAATAAAACAAGCACCTTATCAGCTACAATCTATAGATTAGAGCTATGTTGCTATGAGAAAACCAAATCTTTATGGCTAGATTAAAAAAAAAAAGGTACTCTATAGGTTGGCTCTGTATCAATTCACATGCTGTATCACCTCAGGCCACTAGCTTGCTTTTTTTATCATCCTTGTTAATCACCTCAGGAATGTCTTTCCCTTTCTACTCAAGGGCTTTACTGGAAAAATAATCTGCAAATCACAAATATTACACAGAGCCCGGAAATTATTTTTTATCTTTGCTCGCAACTGATTCTTTCTCTGCCTTTCCCATTAGATGCAATTGTTGTTTTCCTCTTCAAAAGCAATTCCAGCTGCTCTCCCGAGGAGTGACAGAAAAGGGGCTGCATGTTTCCAGAGTTTCATTAATAATTTGCAAGATAAGAATTACAGGGAAGCATTTCTAGATCTGGATACACCCAGTGATACTGAGGGAAAATGATGGGAAATACATGTTTCAACAGCTACAGTAGTGCCAGAGGAAATGTTGATTTTGTTGTTACCTTGGGCCTGTTCTGAAATAAATTCATAGCATCATTATGCCAAGAAGATATCGGTATTGATAATGGCCACAATCAGAGGAAAAATAGGCATAGAAACAGTGGTTCGAGGGTGTATCATTTTTTTATTATTACTAAACAACCTACAGTCTGTTGAGTTATTCTTTGAGAGAAAAGTAGTGCAGTATGCTGCAAACAGAATAACATTAAATTTTAAGCCGACCATATTATTTTTTAGCCCAATGCTGAATGGTCTTGTGACCATCTAAGAAGAGTATATATCATAAATAGAAAAATAATTGTAGAGGTGCATCAATAATAATAATGAACATCAATAATAAGTCAATATTTACTTATGTAAGCAGATAAACAGAATTACCATGGGCACGTAAAAAAGCAGCAGGAGCAATTTCTGATTTCGTCTGGCTTCCCCAGTGCCTTTGCTTGTGGGAAGCTGACAGGGAAGGTTGGAAATCATATTCACATGTTCATGGAGACACTGAAGTAGCTGAAGTTTTATGAATAAAAGTCATCTGGAGATTCTTGAAATTTCAGTGCTGTGGGAGTCCTGATTTATTTTACACATTAATTAAGTTAGCAGATTTGAAATAACTTGATTAGAAAATTGTTGTGCCATGTTGCATTTTTGGACTAAGTTGAATGGTACCAACAGACAATGAGACTTTTAGTTGTATATAGAATATTACAAGGGGCTAAGTTTATGTTGAAATATTTTTTTGAGGTGTAACTTTAGTTATAGCCAAGATTCTGCTGCTTTGAGATGTAAGCAATTATGTTAATGTTATTCTTATATGAGAAAGAATATGTAGGAAAATATTTATTAGACTGATTTCTTTGTCATATTAAAATCTAGGTTTCCGTATTTAATGATAGCCAAGCTTTCTAACTAAAATACTCTTTTTACATCCCATGTTTTACAGAACTTTTTTAACTTATAGAGTGAACACCTCTTATTCAATTTTTTTTAAAGATGAAACACATCTGTATAACATTTTGGAACAAATCTTTTCATGGGCTATTTTAGATTATGGCTTCATCCTTGACTCTAGTAATTTTAGTGCTTGGATAATTTAGTTGATAAATTTACTTAAATGTGCACTCCCATATTGTGGGGAAATGTACTAGATTTTCTGGATAATATGAATAATCCCTATCCACAGTTGGTCTGGAATTTTCCCTCCAGCATGTTGTTCTACCGTCAGTGTTCTATAGACAATGCAGAATAAAAGAGCTTGTAGTGAGCACTCAGGCCTGCAGACGCTTCTTCCCTGGTGTGATTAATAGCACACAAGCAACAACCGAAAGATGCTTCCAGTGTTTATTTATAAGTACATGGAGATGCTGCAGGAGTGCAGACTGCTACCCTGCCTCCTTGATGCTGTTCTTCATGCTGACAACACCCACCGAGTCTAAAAAGAGCTGACTCATCATGCAAGGACTTTGGAGACAGGAATCCTGCCACTGGCAAGCCACAGATTTATTTATTAGTTTGTTTCTCCAATTGATTTAAATCCCATCTTGCCTCCAAGAGCTCAAAAGCAGCAAATATAGCATTCAGGTTTGCCTTCCAAATAGCAGCCTATGGCATAGACTGAAAAATAGTGACTGGCCAAAAGTCACCCAGTGAGCACCATGAATGAGAATTCATTTGAATTTTCATCTTTTCTGGTTTAATCCAGTACCATAATCATATTCCATATTCTTCAAGGAATGACCAAGTCATCTGCTCAGATCTCCTGTGCTATTGTTTTTCCTCTGCTCAGATCTCTTGTGCTATTGTTTTTCCTCTGCATGTATATATGAAATCAAGCAGGTTAGATTCCTTCAAAAGGATAGAGTGTTTTTCAGAATATCACATAGCTCTGCTCCAATATAAAATACGTTATGAGCTCTTCATTTTGGATGGACCTCAAATGATGAAAGCTGTCAGAGCACCTGTTTGAAATGTGTTAACATTGTCAGAAATGACTGCCAGGCCTTTACATTTTGTTCAATCCACACACACCCCACAAAAAAAAAAGAGTCAGAACTGCCACTTATTTAGCCAGAATTGGACAACTTGCCACAACCAATTCGCCATTGTTGAATTGTCCTGCAGCTAGTTGGCCTGAGGCAAATTGGCCATGGTGAGTTATCCCATGGTGAGTTGGCTAGGGTGAATTGGCTGTGGCAAGTTGTTGTAGGTCCCTATTTAGCTATTAAAACCAACAATGAAGCAGAAAGGTTGAATGTGAAGCAATGATAAGAGAAGAACATTTGTGGAAGGTGAATAGGTTCATCCAAACTCCCAGATGCCAAATTATGGTCAGGTAGTTAATAGTTGGCATTTTCTCTTAGACCAATGTTTTTCAAACTTGGCAATTTTAAACATACATGGAGTTCAATTTCCAGAATTGAAGTCCACACATGTTAAAGTTGCCAAGTTTGAGGAAGACTGTACTAGAGCATGTTTCATGTGTTAAATGTATATATAAATGTATAATTAACTTCCAAACAAACATTTTGATTGGACAGAGGAAAATAACAGTATTGTTTAATAAGTGTAATTTTTCTGCAACCGTTTTAGTCCCATTATAAATGCCAAAGCTATTCGATCGAAATTATCTTATGTAAGGTCTAGAGAACAATAGTGTTGTGTTGAGGGCTTTCTAATTTTGCATCTATAATGACAAGATAACTTGTTAAAATATTATTAAAGGCAAGCATGAAATGAAAGCTCATTATTATTACATTATACATCAAAAAAGATAATGAAAATACAATAGTTTTCTGGGTCCTCAGACAGCATTCTCTGAAAGATTTATTTCGGTCAGAGTTAAGGGCAGTAAGTCATGCTTTATGAATGCCTATATATTGATATTTCTTTAGCTGAAAGGAAGACTGGCTGTAAAATATACTTTACACAGGGGGTTATCTCTATATTAGATTATTTGCTTCTTTCCTCCCACCACCCCCACATTAAATTTTGTAGAGAAACATTTCATTCTTGAGAGCTGACTACCACTTTTTGACCAATCGACTTCTTTGTCCTCTTTCAGGAAAAGAAACTTTAATTTAACTGCAGTACACTGCCAGTAGTACAATTCAGTTGGCAATATTAAGAGGAAGCAGTTTTGCAAAGGAAAAGAAACAACTAAATTAAAATACTGTATTTTGAAAATAAAATTTGCATTCCATTTCTCTTATGAATGTGTTCAGGGATTACCATAGTACCATCATTTTAGCCTTTAAAAAAAATAAATAAGAATAGAGCTGGAAGGGACCTTGGAGGTCTTCTAGTCCAACAGTCTACTCAAGCAGGAGACCGTATACCATTTCAGACAAGTGGCTGTCCAGTGTCTTAAAAACCTCCGGTGATGAAGCACCCACAACTTCTGAAGACAAGCTGTTCCACTAGTTAATTGTTCTCACCGTTAGGAAGTTTCTCCTTAATTCCAGGTTGTTTCTGTCTTTGATTAGTTTCCATCCATTGTTTCAAGTCTTGCCTTCTGGTGCTTTGGAAAATAACTTGACCCCTCTTCTTTGTGGCAGACCCTCAAATACTGGAATGCTGCTATTATGTCACCCCCTAGTCCTTCTTTTCTCTAGACAGACCCAATTCCTGAAATTATTCTTCATACCTTTTTGTCGCTGGGTCATCTTAGCTGCTCTTCTCTGCACTTTTTCCAAAGTCTCAAATCTTTTTTTGTAATGACCAAAACTGACCAAAACTGGATGCAGTATTCCAGGTGCGGCCTTAATAAGGCTTTATGAAGTGGTGCTAATACTTCACATGATTTTGATTCTATTCCTTTGTTTATACAATCAGGGATTATATTAGCTTTTTTGGCTGCTGCAGCACACTGCTGGCTCATATTTAAGTGATCATCTACTACTCAAAAGTCTCTCTGACAGTTACTGTTTCTGAGCCAGGTTTCGTCTAATCTGTACTTGTAGGTGGAACCTGGCTCAAAAACAGTAATTATTTCTTTCTTAAGCCTCCAAGTATTTAACTATGGGTCTCCAAGTTTCCTATCCAGCAAGGCCAACATTCAGGACTAATGAATTGCATCAAAATTTAGACTCCCAGGACTAGGGAAGGATAATCATATCATAATTCTGTCACAAGTGGTCCTCTTTATACATTTTACAGGAGCTTTATACACTTTATATAGAAGGGCTTATATTATTGAATTGTATTATATAATTTAATTTTAATTTAATAATATTATTTCTTCTTTTTGATAAATTGCACCACATTTTCTTCATTTGGTCAACTATTATAAACACATTAAACTGCTACATGTATACAATAATAAAGAACAGTTTGGCCATTTGTTTTACAAAATATTATTACCATGAGCTATTGCCATCATGCATATTAGGTATATTCTTGCTGCAATTACTGTAAATTGTTTAATTAGACAGCTTTCAATGAATTCTGTATTTGCTTTGCAATTTAAGATTTCTTTACAAGCTCAAATAATTAGCATTTTCTTCCAACTCTAGGAAATTATTGTTATTTATTTAACTGCTGTCCTAGCCACACACAAAAAATCTCATAATCTTATGTTCCTTTCTTTAGCATGTTATTGAACTGGAAAAGGAACATTATGAAAAAAAAATAGTATTATTAGGATTAAAATGTGCTACATTATGTATTTTAGGCAAGCATAGCCAGCAATTCTCAGAGATCTCAAGTGGAATGAGATATGTGTAGATTGTGTAAACAGAAATAACATAGATTGTGGTAGTTTGATCCCCTCTCAGAAATTAATTAAAATAATAAAGGTAAAGTGAAGCAATTTGAATCATGAATTATCAGATGGAATCATCTGCTATAAGGTTAGCCCCCTCAAGTCATCCTATGTTATCTCATTGTGGGGAGGAGGGACTCCTACAAGGCACAAGTAAGGACCATCCAAATCATAAAGATTGTCCCAACTGCTCAAACCAGACCTTTATACAAAACAGCAGTGATACAGGATGATTTTGGAGGATGAGGGTCAGCTTAGTGACAACAGCTGTTCCTCAACAGCATGGTAAGTGACATCCATTCTGAATTTAACCATTCCACCATCATCTGGCACTATACTATCAATCATTTTATATTGTCAATTTGTGTGATTTTCTTAGCAATGCCTGGCAAAAGGAAATGGTAAATCATTCCTCTATTTTACCAAGGATCAAATGGAAGCGGTATTGATGCTTCTGAATTTTGGTGTTTGAAAAACCACCTGAGAATACAATGCACATGGTAAGAAAACAAAAATGGATCCTAGAACAAGTCAAGAATCGGAGATTCTTATTTGAAGCACAAATGGCAAAGCTCAAATTATCATACTTTGAGGAAGTTATGTGTAGATCTAGCTCTCTTGAGAAGTCCATTATCTTGGAACAGATAAAAGGAAAGGAAAGAACACTCAAGAAATGTTTCTTAACCCCAGGAAAAATATTCAGGCATTTCCTTCATATCTGACAGTCATCCAAGAGAAAATTAGAACATAGAACAATAGAGTTGGAAGAGACCTCAGAAGTCTTCTAGATGAATCTCATGCTCAAATAGGAGACCCTATACCATTTCAGACAAATGGTTGCCCAGTTTCTTTTTGAAAGCCTCCAGTGATCAATCAGAATAGAGCTGGAAGGGACCTTGGAGGTTTTCTAGTCCATCCCCCTGTTCAAGCAGGAAAACTCATACTGTCTCAGACAAGTGATAGTCCAGTCTCTTCTTAAAAATCTCCATCGATAAAGCACCCACAACTTCTGAAGACAAGCTGTTCCACTGGTTAATTGTCCTCATTGTTAGGAAGTTTCTACTTAATTTCAGATTGCATCTTTCCTTGATTAGTTTCCATCCATTGTTTCTTGTCCTGCTGTCTGGTGCTTTCGAAGATAAATTAACCCCATCCTCTTTGGGGCAGCCTCTCAAATCCTGGAATGCTGCTATCATGTCCTCCTAGTCCTTCTTTTCTCTAGACTAGCCAAACCCAAATCTAAAAGATGGAGCATCCACAATTTCTGAAGGGCAAGCTATTCTATTGGTTGGTTGCTCTCACCTTTAGGAAATTTCTTCTTACTTCTAGGTCATTCTCTCCTTGGTTAGTTTCCAACCATTATTTTCTTGTCTTGCTTTTTGGTGCTTTGAAAAATAGTTTGACCAGACTTCTGGTTGCACTTCTGGTGGCTTCGGGAGTGAGGACCATCAGCTCAGTGCCCCCCGCCCCCCGAGCTTTCCCTGTCGGAGGGCACCGTAAAGTCAAGTAAAGGGGAGCACCTGACAGGTCAAGGAGAACTGCATCTCTCCCCCCTGATTAGGAAATTGCCCTTATCCAAAGACAAGAAACAGCGGCAGCCAAAATGGCTGCCATGAAATTGGAAACAGCCGGGATACCCAAGACTGTGCAGGAACGAAGTAGGTGAACAGTGTGTGGAACTGGGTGAGAATGAACATTTTATCTCATTTGAAACCTCACAAGAATCAGTAAAAGAAGCCATGATTTTTGAATTAGCTGCACTTTATGTACATTGGCAAAATAAAAAATAAATAAATTGGACAGAATGGAGGAAGACAGAAAAGACAGAAATTTGTTAAAACAAGGAAAGCTGGAGTTTAAGCTGGATAAAGGCTGTGTTGGGC
>JANHFL010002798.1:88985-101042 GCA_032468155.1 Oxyrhabdium leporinum | reverse complement strand
GTGGAAATGAGAGGACTTTTTAATGAGATGACTTTGTTGTTCCAAAATATTAATGATTCAATCGATGGTATAGATGAGAAAATGGAAAACATTTTGCAAAGAACAATGAATAAAGATC
The DNA here is from genome assembly GCA_032468155.1 of Oxyrhabdium leporinum. Taxonomy (NCBI): domain Eukaryota; kingdom Metazoa; phylum Chordata; class Lepidosauria; order Squamata; family Cyclocoridae; genus Oxyrhabdium; species Oxyrhabdium leporinum. The sequence goes on along the minus strand of JANHFL010002798.1, from coordinate 100,924 downwards.
AAACTGCCCATGAACTGGTGGAACAAAAGAAAGATTAGATGAAATGGATTACTCAAGCCAGCAAACTGAATATGAACAGGGAAAAAATATGGATCAGAAAAATCAGCAAATGAAGCAGAAGATCGATGAAGAGGAAGATCAGATAAATGGCAAGCAAAGGAGTGGAAGAACAGATTGGGCTACATCAACAAACCAATCAAGGACTGGAGCAAAAAATAGGACTGACAAACTAGCTGATAAAAGAAGAAAGACTGAAGAAAATAAAACAGACAAATCAACAATTGGAGAGACAGGAAGATAGTTTTGATAAGGAGATTGGGACATTGGCAGACATTTGGGAGAACTGGCAGTATAAGATTGTATTGGGAGAAATGTTTAGATTGAACAAAAATGATATAGATGAAGATAGAGATAAAGATGAGGAGTGTGAGAGGCAAATTAAAAATGGATAAGAATTGAAGCAGTACAGAGGATAAGAAATGATGGATAGAAAGAATTATCCTTTAAATTATAATGTAGCTTGATTGTAAGCTGAAAGAGGCAGAAATAAAATTAGATAGGGGAAATATTAGAATATAAATTTGTATAGAATACTAGAAAGATTAGAAGTTTACAGATGTTAGGTATTTTTTTTTGTTTAGGTATGTTTAAATAATATAATGAGGATTACTTAAATTTGATAAATGTGATAGAGATTACTAATACTATTATTGTGAATTGGATTATATGAAGGAGACCCAGAACCAACTATGTTCACACACAATATGGATGTATATTTGGAAAAAAAACAATAAAAATATAATAATAAAAAATAAACTTAATTTATTTATTTATTTATTTTTACATTTATATAATAATAATATCATGTCAACAGATGAACTCAGCCAGCAGCTTCATGTAAACATTAATTAAGAGTGGGAAGAGTATCAAGTCCTGAGGCACTTCTTGAACCTATTTCCTCTATCAATAAATTGGCAACCACCATAAAAGACATAAAAGCATTCCTCCCCTCCCCCCCCAACCTAACTAAGATGGTCCAGAAGAATCCAATGTTCAATGGTATCAAAAGCCACTGGGAGAACTAGGAGTATCAAGATGGTCATACTATCACTGTCCTGTACTCATGAAACAAAACCTCAACAACCTATTTCAATAAGGAAAAGGTTGAAGGTCAAAAAAAGTTGTTCACATTTGCTCTTAAAGAGAGAGCAAACTATTATTTATTTCAGAACAGATAAAACCACTGCATCCCTCAGAGAAGCATTTCACCACTACCTGGATCCAACCACAAATAATTCCTAGCAAGCCAAAACAAGCCAGAGAGAGAATTTTAGACTTTCAAGGATTATATCTAGTTCCTTGGAACTAGTAGACTAGAACTCTTTCCAAATATTGAATAACTGCATCTCAACAATGTCTACTTATTATCAGTAACTAAATGTTCTTTAATGATTTGAATAGCAACATTCAATTATTATTTAAAAAAGAAACAAGAAACAGTGAGTAATAGAATCCTCCATTCTGGTCCAAAGGAATACTGTAATAAAAAAGAACATATACAGCTTTTAAACAATGGAATGCTTCACGTTTCTGATGTAAATACAGTATTATTAAACATGGCCTTAAGCATACTGCAGTCCTTTTCCTACTGTTTGTAATAGAAAATTTCTTGTTGAAGAATAAATCTTTATTTAGTTAAAATAATCTGCATAAAAAAGAGAGCAGCAGATTCAGGAAAGTCCCTAGATTTGCAACATTCAACACCTTAACAAGAGATGAACAAAAGATAAAGAAATATCCCTACTTGCTGTACAGAAATATTACAGTGCGCTGTTCTCTAAGAGTCACTTATAGATTGATATAATTTTATCCTAGCAGTGTTAGAAAAGAAAGACTGCCAGAGTTAGAATTCATAGTCTGAGCTCTATGAACCATTGACTAAGAAGAATGGCATATCAATAAACCAAACCTTAACAATATATTATTTAATATAATGATTTAAATGGAAAGCAAATTACTACCTTGTTTTCGTCACTTAGGCTAATCTTTTTAAATATCACAATAGTATAGTACTGAAATGTCAAAATAATGTATTAACATAAGTCTATTATTTTTATTTACTGTATTCCAGATTAAAAACTATTCTAAACCATGCTTCCTTTTCTTTCTTCTTTCCAAAAGTTGTTCAAAGTAGCTCAGTCAATAAATTATAAGCAAAATCAAATATAGGTGTAACTTTTTTAAAAAAAATCATGTTGGTAACATTCTTACAGAGTAAGAATATCAATTAAATGATTGCATTCATGCTTAAGTTATTTATATGCTTACTAAAAAACTGTAAACACAATCAAACAAGGTATCTAATTTTAAATATTATTTTGCGCTTCCTGGACAAAGAATTTGCTTCTTTTCAACATTTGAAGAAGAAATACTGAACTTTCATTTTCTCAGCATGCTGTGATGAAGGACACAGCCATGGCTGCACAGTTGGAAGACAAAGGAAAACAACAATTGCTCTTGGCACATTTACGGGCATGGGGAAACTGAGAAAAGCAGTAAAATAGTAAACCTATGAATCACTGGTTTAGGAGAAGTACCAACAGCTCAGAACTTACCATATCTGGGGGAAAAAAAGAACTTATGCCGCATATACTAAAATGTGAAAGACAATAACTTATTAAGCAGCTAAATAGTTTCAAATTGACTTTCTAGTGGTCATTTGTTATCATGAGTTTTAAACATATCTAATAATTATTCAGATAACTATTAAACTGATGTTAATTCCAGTTCCATTAAGTTCTACTTCCAAAACCAACATTTAGGGTATAAAAAATTCCTGAAAATGACCACACAATATACAAGAAAAGTGGAAAATGAAAACTATGAAAATAGAATTACTATTTGCATGTGTTATATTGTAGAGGTAAAATGTTTTGTGAATATACATAATTTTCAAAGAAATCTTATGATATTTGTCAGATGCTTCATAGCAAAATGAATTAGTTTTTTAAAAAAAAAACATACATAGATCACTAAAAATAACATGCTTTGGTGACATAAATGGTCTTTTTTTTAAAGAAAATGGTCATTGGATTGATTCTTTTTGATTGACTATTAAATATGATAAATCACATGCTAGAAATAATCCTAGATATCTTTCTTAATTTTAAGTGTTTATGCATTAATAATAATAATAATAATAATAATAATAAGGGTGAGGATTATGACCCTAAAATGTTATTCCAATGTTTAAATTACCTCTTTATAATTTTAAAATTATAGTTTCAAAACATACTGCCATATGACATGAAAAAATAGCTGAACTAAATTATTACTACAGTGCATTCAGAAACAATTCAGACCCCTTCATTTTTGTCATTTTTGTAAATTTTGTTATGCTGCAGCCTGATTCTGCTGTGGTGGTGTTTTTTCAGCAGCAGGGACTGGGAGACTGGTCAGGGTTGAGGGAAAGCTGAATGGAGCAAAGTACAGGGTGAAAACCTGTTCCACAGAGCTCAGGACCTCAGTCTGTGCTGAAGCTTCACTTTCCAACATGACAACGATCCTAAGCACACAGCCAAGACAACACAGGAGTGACTTAGTGGTAACTCTGTGAATGTCCTAGAGTTGCCCAGTCAGAGCCCTGACTTGAATCCTATTGAACATCTCTGGAGGGACCTGAAAATGGCTGTCCACTGACAGTTGACATCCAACCTGACTGAGCTTGAGAGGATTTGCAGGAAAGAATGGCAGAAAATCCCCCAATCCAGGATGTGCAAAGCTTGTCATGTCATACCCAAAAAGATTTGAGGCTATAAATGGTACCGAAGGTACTTCAACAGAGTACTGAGTAAAGTGTCTGAATAATTATGCTACTGTGATATTTCAGTTTTGTTTTGTTTTTAAATAAATTTACAGACATTTCTAAAATTCTGTTTTTACTTTGTCAAAATGGGGTACTGAGAGTAGATTAATGAGAAAAAAATAATTTCAACTGCAATATAACAAAATTGACAAAAGGGAAGTGGGTCTGAATACTTTCTGAATACACTGTAACTTCATGTTCATAGGACAGTATGTTGCCTTTTTTTATCATTTGCCTAACCAGTGAATGTTTCTCCCATCAAGTCAGAAGTAATGACTGTTAGTGATATGTACACATAATACGTATATTTTCTTCATTATGAATGAGGGTTGTAGAAGGAAAAATAATGCTTACAAAGATCAGAGATGCCAGAAATAATCATAGAAGAATTAAAGAAGATATACAGTGCATAAAAAGCTGCAGAGTAGTGAGTTTACAGATGCACTTGCACTGGAAAGAAGAGAAGCAGAAGGCAAACTTGAAGACAGGATTAAGAAAAGCTGAGTATAGAAAGGGCAGCCTTAAACCGGAATTTTAAGTGAAGGAAGAGAAATACCCAACTTATGAGTAAGCAAAAGGTAAATCACTTTGCCAAAATGGGATTCTGTTCCATCTAGCTAACAAGTGGAGAAGAGTACCATGCTTTGGAAGGAAGGCAGAGAGTGCTAGCTGTAACTCAGATGCTAGAAAGAAAAATATATTAGAAACTTTATCAGTAAGATAATCACCCAGGGAATTGGCTGGGAGAAAAACTGAGGTTTGAGATCCAAACTGTGGATAAATAAAGTAGATTCGGATTGGTCAACCCAAAAGGAACTTAAGTAAGCAATTAATAAAGAGTGAATCTGCTAAAGGAGATTCTTGTAGCCATTTTTCAAAGGAATAGACGAAATATGTTTGTTTAAATATGTAGTATGCCTTTGAAATGTAGTTCACCTTTTTAAAAAACTACTTGAGCCCTAGGGAATGAACAACTAGTTACCTCTAAAAAAGGCTGTCTGCAAGACCCAAGGAAATGTGTCCAGTGAATGCAATAGCTATTGTTGTTTAAACCTATTTTTTGTACCTGTATAATGTCACCTATAAAACTTTGTGTTTCTACTGAAAGTAATATAATTGTTGATGGTGAACATGAAATGTAGTTCATCTTTGTACTTCACCGCTCTCCCACCTCCATTTTTCTCACACCACTTGATCTTTATTGGTGGCATCCTTGCATCTTTGATCAATTCAGTTACAGAGCTTTTACAGCTCTTTTATGCAGGGTTGAGCAGAAATGCTACTATACAAACTGAGGCTATGATTAATCACATTTAAATTACTCTGTTAGAAACACACCTATTCTGCCCATCTCTGTCTGTCCATTTCTCTCTCTCTCTCATCTATCTATTTATCATGTCCTCTCACATGGACATGATATAGCTACTGCTCCTTCCCCCCCCTCAAAAAAAAGGTATGACATAAAGAGGAATGTGTCATCTAGTATTTCAATGGCCAAGGGACTGGAGACATTCTGAAGAACTCTTCATGGAAAATCTCTGAATATTTACATTATTATAACTCAGTATTTACATAGTAAGCAGAGCTTGTTAGAAATTTTTGTAAAATGTGAAAACATTTTAATGTTAATATTGAAACACAAATTCACATTCTGTTGTATTGTAATTTCCATTTAGATACATGTAAAGACCTACTAATTCCTCTTTTAAGTCCTTTCCAAGATAAATTGGCAATTTTTACATTCAATTTTTACTGGCAGGTAAAGGATCCCAAGGTAATTCTCACTGTTGCAATGTTTGTTTTCTCAGTTTATAAAATCACACATTTTGATAGAAAAATAGCATAAGCATGATTGTACATTTTTCACTTTATATGCTTTATTATGTTTGTTCTATTTCTAGGTTGCATTCTGCAGCTTTTATTTAGCAAATCTTATTTTGTCTAGGCTAGTGACCTGTAATAATAAGGAACTGTATTTGTAGACAAATCTCAGCTTCCTACCACTATGTTCCCTCTTTTATATTCAATTGAATTTCTGCTGGTTATCACAACAAATATTAGTTTCCCCATTTTTCCCCCAACTTGTATATTTTCTTCATGCTTTGATATTTCTATTTCCTAAGAAAATAAATCTACAAATCCATACATATTTATTGGTACTGGCCATGAAATCACAATACATATTATCTTCAGCTATCTATCAGATATAAAAGAAGTCAGTTGACAATTGTAATATGTATTCCTCAGATTACATTCCTCCTGTATTCCTAATTCTTCTATTGTCCTTTTTTTCAGCCAGAATAAAAGAATTCACATGTAAGTAGCAAAATACATACAGAAAAGCTGTACATCTGGAAGAGCTATTATATGTAGAATGCAAATATATTTTATATTCAGTGAAAACCTATCTGCCTGGAACAGGCTGTACATGAAGTACTAAGTTCTTCACTGAAGGTCTTCAAATAGAGACTACATGTGATCCATTCATAGATGCTGTGGTAGATCTGGCACTGTTGGAAGTAAAGTAGTTGGAGTAATTTTCTCTAATGTCTTTTCCAACTCCAATGATTATGATTCTTATCATTAATAATCAATGATTGTCATGATCTTAGAGTAATCATATAACTCACAGAGCAAAATGCAGTAATAACTTCATTTTAAGTGCATTTTCAGTAAACCAATACCACATTTATCATCAGCACATCTTCATCTTCATTCTGAATCAATCCATTGCAGGATGAAGGACTTTTCATTGAAAGTTATGGTTTATAATCTATCAAGCTGTGAGTAGTAAATATTTAATGACTTCCCAGTTTAAGAATGAAAGAGTATAATTAGCCAAATTACTGGCTTCCACACCAAAGGGAGGGGGGAGAATCTGGGTTTCTCTATTCTTAATCCATCATCTGAACCATCACACAACCCTTGCTCTCAGTACTAAAATATATTAATATATAAATTAATGTTATCAATAGAGAAATATAATGGAAAGCCAATTTGGTCTAGTGCTTAAGGCATCAGGCTAGAAACTAGAAGATTGTGAGTTCTAGTTATGCCTTAGATATGAAATCGATCTAAGAGACATTGGGCCAGTCACTCTTTCTCAGCCCAGCCCACTTCACAGGTTGCTATTATGGAGAAAATAGGAGAAGGAAGAATGAATGAATGAATGAATGAATGAATGAATGAATGAATGAATGAATGAATGAACAAATTAAAAAAAAATACTGTCCTCTTTTTTGGTTTTGCTAATATGTTCCAAATAATGCCATGTCATTTTCAACAAGGCAGAAATAACTAACAATATTTTTTCACACTTTTGTGCCTTTATATTAGTAGTGCTGAAGATTGGAGGGATCCAATCTAGAAGAGGCCCACTGTATTATGAGTGGTTCTTTCATTTTTAAAATTCCCTAAACTCTGTGCAATAGTGGAGTCAACATAACTTTTGAAGTTGCCTGTCTGTTTCATGTTGTATCATGTTTTTTTTTCAGAAGTTAAGTTCTGCTGCTTTCAAATGCAGTTTAATTCTAAGTTAGTGTTATTAGAGCACTACATTAGTTACAGTTGAATGGTTTGGGAACATCTTTTTTTTCTTTTCACACAGCAAGACTCAGAATTGTAGAGTTTGAAATCTCCAGTTTTACAGTCAATAAAGCTCATTATAATTAAAGACTACTGATGCAAGCTGAAACTGGGTTGCTAATTCAGAAACAAGAACTCCAGATAAAACACTTTATAGATTCCTGTGATAAATTGCACTGATATGTGTGTGTGTGTGTGTGGGTGGGTGTGTATAAAAAAAATCTTCCTTCAAAAAATATTCATGAGACATCTCAGGTATAAGGAAGATAAGTCACATAAAATATATTATTTCTATATTTTTGCCCAGTATATTGTTTTCCCCTCAAAACACTGAGCATTGCAAATCTGAGAAGTCCTTGTATAATAGACCAGCTTATTTACTGTTGTAATCAGCAACTTTAGAAAAATATAATCTTTATTACTCTGTATACAAACTGATAAAGATATTTTCCAGTTGAAAAAATAAGCAATCTGAAGAGTGTTGGGAGCTAACAGTTATAACTATGAAGATGAAGTCCATGATTCATGTTGCTAGATACATTTCTTGTAACTTCCTTTGAACAGAGACAGAACCAACCATCCAGCAACATCAGTATGTCCAATGGCATCTCTTAGTTCTTGCTAAGTTTCCCCCTGACTTTTTAAGTCAAACAATCTTCTTAATTGAAAACCAAAAGTAAATAAATAGCATGCTATAAAGAAAAATATCACTTTACTTTATTGGTTAGCCCTTGGGCCATATCAAAGTGCACAGTTCCAGACAGAAATTATTACTAAAATCTGATAAAAAAAACAATTTAAAATGGAATTGGATAAAATACAATTTAAAATGAAATTGGAATAAAATACAATTTAAAATGAAATTGTAATAAAATACAGTTTAAAATGAAATTTGGATAAAATACAATAATTTAATATATAGATAAATAAAATATGATAAAATTATATTTCGGTATCAATCCTACAATCTACCCCAGTCAATCCCACATGTGCTGATCTCAACAAATATCAGTCTTAATAGTGTTTGATTTAGAAAAGAAAAAAAAATGAAGATTTCAAGTTGTTTGGAAGGGCATCAATACATCCATTTGGTTGGAAATGTTGTATAAAGAAACGGGTTTGGGTGGAATGCTGCCAGTCATTGTGACTCCAAACCACTGACCCATTAGATTTCTTATAAATGAAGTCATTTTGTGACAAACTTTCAAATCTTAAATTTGCTCATTTGATCAAAACTACCTACTAATAAAAATGCTGAAACACTTATTGTGTTATTAGTATAAGCTCTTATGTGTAATAGTGAGTTATAAGTGTGATCTGCATGTTAATAAATGTTTATTCATTATACATAATCATTGTGCTGCATGTTATATTGCAAACCACTAAAACACTCCAGGAAAAAGATAGGTTTTTAAAAATGAACTTGGTATTAGGAAACCAGAAAAAGAAAAAGAGACAAAGCCACTAAAATTCTTTAATTAACAATTAATATGCAGTGACATGTATCACCCCACTAGATTATATCTATTCCACTTTAGTTTTGTGAAATTTTGAAAAGGCCATTAAAGTATGGTAATAATCAACAGCAGATAATAAGGAATCTCCATTACCCTGGATAGTGGATTCAGAAAAAAGATCTGGAAGTATCTGAATTTCAAGATATGTGGAAAAGGCCTATCTCCTATAAATAGTTTTGAACATTGTTTTCTGTGTAAACTATTTAAATTACACATTCCCATTTTTTTTTTAATTATTAAAATTAAATTTATATACCGCCCCATTCCAAGGACTCGGGGCGGTTCACAACTTAAAAACCCTTTTAAAACCCCGTTTAAAAATTAAAACCCATAAAAATTAAAACCAATTAAAAAAGATAATGCCGGCCATTAATTGTTGTTTTTTTTAAATAAGTTTTTACTTTATTTTTAATACAAAAAAAACTTCCATTATAAAAATAAAATAAAAACTTTTATATATATATATAAAAACAACGCTGGCCATTAGTTGACCCATAGGATAATTTCTTCCATCATGTCTGAAAGAATCCAGCTGACCTCTGGGTGAAGAAATGAGTTCCAGGCCTGAGCTTCAGCTGTCAAAAATAATCACATTCTCCTTACTTCTTTATATCTTTGGTAAGAGAATCTGGCATCTTGAATGATGCCCAGTTCAGATACTTGGACTCATTCATAGCGTAATGTTGGTTAACATATGCCTGTCAAGAAGAAGGCCATTATACTTTGACCTAATGGAAACTGTTGATGGGATGGTTGCCCCAGAACAAGCGATTTCTGCAGTCTGTTATATGCTTACGGAGTCAAAAATCAAAAGTATCCAACCTTGGCAACTTTAAGAGCCGAGGACTTCAACTCCCAGAATTCCCCAGTCAGCAAAAGGGAACTCTGGGAGTTGAAGTCCACACACATCTCAAAGTTGCCAAGGTTAAGCACCCCTGCCATAAAAGAAGATGATTCAATATTAATCAGGCTCATCCCAAAGTTGCTTTTCAAAAGGCCGTTGGACTTTCTTGTTATTTTTTTTCCCCTTGGAGATGTTTCACTTCTCATCCAAGAATTTTCTTCAGTTCTGAATGAAATTTCTTGGATGAGAAGCAAAAGGTCTTCAAGGGGAGGGAAAAAAAACAAACAAACCCAAGAAAGTCCGCTTGTTTTTTAAGAAGCAACTTTGGGACAACTGTGACCTGGATGATTGAAAATCTCTACAGACACTAATCAGGCTTTTCCCAAAGGTACTTTTCAAAAGGCAACTAGATTTTCTAGTTTTTCTTTGAAGATGTTTCGCTTCTTATCCAAGAAGCTTCTTCAGTTCTGAGATAGTACTTGTATCAGGGACTGCCAGAAAGCCCCAGGGCCATAACTAGATTGAGGCTTCCCAAAAACCTTGCAGAAAGCAAGACAGACCACTGCAGCATTCTTTTCCAGGAAAACCACCTTGGTGTATCCATGAAGTTACCAGGAGTCAACCTTAATTTGAGAGATGCTTAGCTTTGCAACTCTATCTCTTCACGCAGTGCTAAAACAGGGTTACCGTTTTAGCTGTAACCCGGATCCTGTCAGGCGCAAAGAATCAGAACCATTCGTAAGGATGCAGAAAATATTTATTCAGGCCTATGTACAAGGATCAGGTCAACTAAAACTGGACACTAAATTGGCGCCAGATCAGGGTCAATGGAATTCAGGAGGGGATGGACTTGGAGTGCTTGTGGGGCAGGGGGTTCAAACACAAGGCCCGTGGACGAGATCTGGTCAGCGATGTGGTCGGATACGGCCCATGGGGCCATCCTGGAAAATGTAAGGGGCCAGCCTGCATTGCTTCGGCCCGGTCTACCCAATGCAAAGAGAAAACATGCCAGCAGTTTGGGGAATGGCATCAAGCTGGCCGTGCCCACCCAGTCAGCCACGCCCACCCAGTCGGCCACGCCCATTCAGTAGTGTTAAGCTGGCCATGCCCACCCAGTCGGCCATGCCCGCCCGGCCCCTTGAGGTCAACCACAGCCTTGATGCGGCCCTCAATGAAATTGAGTTTGACACCCCTGGCTTGTGGGAACGCAATGACTCTGAGCTGATGAGGCGCTTAACTCCACCCCCTCAGCTGGGCCTTCTCTTCTCCTATAGATACTTGGCTCATTTCAAACCAAGGATAAGATTCTTCAAATTCTATATACCGAAGCTGACCCATCTTTTTGTTATGGCAATGGGCTAGTCTCTCTATTTGCAGTAGAGGGCAGTTGGCTATCTTCTTGAAACTGTTGCCTTGAGATATCTGCAATCGTTCCCTCTACCATTTGGTGCATTCCCAAGAAATCTCTTCACTGCAGAAGAATTTTTATCCATAGGTCATCCTCGACTTACAACCATTTGTTTAGTGACCGTTTGAAGTTACGACTGCCCTGAAAAATGTGACTTATGATTCTTTTTCATACTTACAACCTACAGCATCCCCCGCCCCATGGTCACGTGATTAAAATTCAGATGCTTGGCAATTGGCATGGATTTATGACGGTTGCCATGTCCTAGGTGATTTGAGCCCCTTTTGCCACCTTCTGACAAGCAAAGTCAGTAGGGATGCCAGATTCACTTAACAACCGTGTTACTAACTTAGCAACTGCAGTGATTCCTTTAACAGCTGTGACAAAAATGGTGAAGCTATTTTCTAAACCACCTCTAGGCCAGACAAGGAATAATGGATGAAAACAGAACAAGGAGAGATTCAACCTGGAAATACGGAGAAATTTTCTGACGGTGAGAACAATCAACCCGTGGAACAGAAGTTGCCTTCGGACGTTGTGGGACCTTCATCACTTCAGACTTTCAAGAAGAGATTGGACTGCCATCTGTCAGAAACGGTGTAGGGTCTCCTGCTTCGGCGGTGGTGGTGGTGGTGGGTTGATTAGATGAGCCTAGGTGGCGCAGTGGTTAGAGTGTTGAACTGCAGGCCACTTCTGCTGATTCAATCTAGCGGTTCAAAT
>JANHFL010002798.1:67032-82291 GCA_032468155.1 Oxyrhabdium leporinum | reverse complement strand
TGATGGCATTTTAGTTATTTTGCAGAGAAATCAATATCATTAGATAATAAAATAGTCTCAAACATTTTACTATTCAACTAAATAGGGCAAAAGAAGCGACACTGAGTTGGCCACGCCCACCCAGTCACATGACCAACCAGCCACGGCCACCCAGCCAGTCATTAGGGCAGAGAACCTGTTGCTAAAAAAATTAAAGCCCACCCCTGGATAGAACATTAAACTGCAGCTGGGTGCAGAAAGATAATAAACTGATTTCTGAATATTTTCTTGTTTTCTTAATGAATGCTTCAGTAGTCTTTGCCTAGGTAATGGTTCATACATATTTCTGTCATCTTTGACAGAACCCTACAACCTCTCTGAACCCTGAAAACTTGCAGATTGTACACTTACATGCTTTCCTCCAAAACATTAATTTTGTCCAATCTTTCTCCCAGATATTGTAAGTGGTTTTAAAACTGATACAATTTTTTTCCCACAAATATACGAGAGCAGCAAATAATTGTGATTCATAACAAGGAGATCAAATTTGTACCCTTAGCATCTCAGTTTCAAGGAATTCTTTTCAGCTATATATTTTTTTCCCATTTTGTTACTTTTAATTTTTTTCCTTATATTTGATAAATACATGTAAGTAATATACAGGCTGTCTGTCTTCCTAAAATGTGCTACAAATGTGATAAACAAAAACACTCCCTTTTTCCCCCCCTGCAAGGCTTCCTTTTATATTTTTATATGATACCACAAGACAGAAGGAGGATTGAGATTTAGTCCCTTAGGATGTTTTACTGTTATAATGGAATTAATAGACCTGATCAAATGAATGATTCATGAAGTCTATACTGTTTGTCATAGCCTCCCAGCTGATTTCAGTACAGAACAAGAAACTTTTGGCAATTATAGGTATTACCTTTTCTTTGGATCATTATTCTTGTCTTCATTGTTATTATCATCAATTGGGGAAAAAAATATTCCTAACAATATTATGAATAAAATTGAATGCCAAGTTTTTCACCTTCTTAGTAAGGTGAAAAATAGAAAATAAGTTTGCAGTATAAAATGGCTGCTCACTCTTCAGTGAAACTGACAAGCAAAATAACTTTTTATAAAAAGTAATGGAGAAAGTTTCTGTGCTTCGTCTACTCACATCTACAGAGTGAATCAGTGGCAGACAATGCTACTTTTCCAAGTCATAACATGCAGGTAGTCCTTGATTTACGAGCAAAATTGAGACTGGAACTTTGGTCATATGTCAGTGCAATTATGAGGCGTGTCACCATATGACCAGACTCAATTTTACGTGGTCATAGGGTGAATCACCATGGCCATTAAGCAAATCATAGGGTCATTAAGCAAGTCCAGCTTCCCAAAGTGATATTTTTCCTGTTTTTTTTTCCTGAAAACCAGCATAAAAATTGCAAATGCTGATCACATGACTGCGGGACGCTGCAACCAGCTGTAAATGTGAACCATTTGCCAAGCATTTGAATTGTGATATCTGGCCACGTGGGTGGTGAGTTGGTTGTAATTGTGAATATATGTTGTGAAATACTTCTTCCAAAATTGTGACAACTTTGAACCATTGTTAAATGAACAGTTGTAAATCAAGACTTATATCAGCTATAATCTAAAAAAAATTTCTCCATATAGAAAATGGAACAGTAACTGAGTTAACACATTGCCCCAGTCATACTCGATTTTTGATGCTACTGTTTTATTATATTATTATAAGACATGAGTAATGCATTATATTATTTTGACCCATTGGTGGCTTTATTGTATTGACTAGATTATTATTAACACTCTAAATGTAAGCCTTTAAAGAACAGTATAAGGTTTATATCATTGTTAATTATGATTTGAAATATCAATGTTATTATATAAGTATGTTTTAATTTTATTTCCAAAGGTAAATATAACATTAAAAAGGAATTGTAAGCTATATCATAATATTTGTTCAACAATCAACATTTATGTCTTAAAATGAATACATAGTAATACTAAGGCCTTCCACTGCATGGCTATCATTACTGTTTGTAAAAGAAAAAAAAATAGAGGGAAACAGAAAGAGAAAAGGGGAAAATGTTATTTATTTTTCCTGCCTTTACCAAATGGTGGTGTTTATGAATATTTAGGCCTCTTAGAAGTGTTTTCATTTTCTGTGCTCTATGTATGTAATATATTATGTATTGAACGTAGGTGAAATATTTTTGATTAAATTTGGTCAAACTTTATGTTTTGAATATATTTAATTTGTTACTCTTGTATCTTCAAAATTGTATTTCTCCCATGATACAAAATTTATTCTTGCTGCTATAGGCATATATATCATTAAATTATATTTGTTGTTGATGTTTTCTGAATATACCTTGCCATTAATTAAAAATCTTGCCATTCTAAAGAATAGAATAGAATAGAATAGAATAGAATAGAATAGAATAGAATAGAATAGAACAGAATCACTTTATTGTCACTTTGCATGTACACTAATCGGCATGCATTAAAATGAACTTTCATTGGATATAGCTCTCAAAGGGTCACCACATCCAATATATACTACAGAACCATGACACAATAGAATAAATAAATAAATAATAAATAAATACAAAGTTATGCATATACCCGCATATATTATATGACACAGAAAAACAACACAGTCTAGTTGGGATGTATATATGTACAAGGTGAGAAAAACAAATCTTGCAAGTTTACCAGACGGATGGCATAGGGAACAAAGCTGTTATAGAATCTGGTAGTTCTGCTACAAATACTTCAAAACCTCCTTCCAGAGGGGAGCAACAGAAACAGACCATAAAGTAAGTGTGTGGGGTGTCTAACAATGTTTTGAGTGCTAAGCACAAAGCGCTTATAAGCAGTATCAGTTTTCTCTGAGTTTGTAATTGATGCCATTTTGAATAAATAATCTATCTTGAGTAATACATTCATTTTATTAATTGTGTTTAATCCTAACCAAGATGGATTTAGATTCTTCTACCATGTTTCTTTGAAAATACGACCAGGTCTTATTTTCTTTTGACTCCTGAAAAAATGGCTAGGGCTTCTTTTTTGGGGGTGGGGCTTAATTTTTTTGAGGTGCAGAAAGCAGTAAGCATGGGCATCTTATGACTGCTTGGCCCCTTAATCGCAGCCCATGGATCAGCTGACCCAGCAAGGGCCAGAAGGTCTACCTCTCCGGGTGTTTGGGGATGTTTCCAGGGCACTCTTCCCAGCCCCACCCCTGCCCACGGCACCAGGCAACCTCACAACTGAGGGCCCCTCTCTTTTACAGCTTACCTTGTGGCTCTGGAGCAGGCAATGACCACAGTTTGCACTCCACCAGGCCTGGTGCTCAGGTTTTGCTCAGGCTGCTGCAACGATGAGGTAGAAAGGCATGCGGCCCATCAGAATTGGCTTCCCCCCACCTGTGCCCGGATGTTGGGCCAGCTGCACCTGCTGCTGCTGGTCTTTCAGGGGCTCTTCGCCCTCCTGGGCTGCTTCTGCCTGGTGTGAGGCAACGTGGCTCAGATCTACTGTACAATCTCCAGAACACCTCCCTTGCCATCGGCCTGCAAGGCCCCCCTTCGCCAGCAATCACACTGCCCTGAGCAAGCTCCATGGCAGATATGCAGCAGGAGGGAGATGGAGATTGTCCCTTCTTCCTTTGCACCCCAAAACCCATCTTCCCTGGTCACTAAGCCACTGGCCTGCACCCTGTCTGTGCCCTTTGAAAGGATGGAGGGCAGGAAAATCCCCTCAACCCGGAGATCACTTTCTGAAAGAGTTTTCCTCACCCTGCCTGCTTCCGATCTTTCTCCACCTCCCGCATCTCAAGAAAAATCAAACCATGATTGGGGGGTGGATTTTCTCAAGCACAGAACAGACACACATCCCAGGATTGCCACGCTGAAGGCTTGGGATGGAGCCTTTTGGCAATCGGCAGGAAAATCCCCCAACCCCACCCGGAGATTACTTTTTGAAAGAGATCTCTGCACGAAACATTTCTGAAATGTTAACTTTGATTTTGCTTGAGGTGTGTGTGTGTGGGGAGAAATATTGGAAGCAGGTAGGGTGAGAAAAACTCTTTCAGAAAGTGATCTCTGGGTGGGGGGGTTCCTTTCAAAGGGGAGCCTTGCACAGACATACATCCAAACTGCTCCCTCTGTGGCTTCGAAGCCTCCAGCCTTGCAATCCTGGGCAGGGAAGGCAGCGGTTTGCTCCAAAGCTGTGGCAGAGCATTGCACCAGGAGACCTTCATGGGTAACATTTCTGAAATGTTAACTTTTTACACTGTACTCACAGGAAAATCCCCCCCCATCATGGTTTGATTTTGCTTGAGATGCGGGAGGGGAGAAAGAACGGAAGCAGGCAGGGTGAGGAAAACTCTTTCAGAAAGTGATCTCTGGGTTGGGGGGGGATTTTCCTGCCAACTGTCCTTTCAAAGGGCACAGACACACATCCAAACTGCTCCCTGCTTCATGGCTTCGAAGCCTCCAGCCTTGCAATCCTGTGTAGGGAAGGTGGAGGTTTGCTCTGAAGCTGTGGCAAAGCATTGCCCTGGGAGGCCTCCACGGGTAAAATTGAGTTGTGTGTCTTGCTCCAGAAAGAGGGTGCAGGTCAGGGGCTTGGCAGCCAGGGACGATGGAGTTTTGGGATGCAAAAAAAGAAGGGGCGATCTCCCCCTCCCTCCTGCTGCAGATCCACTATGGAGCTCAGTCAGGGCAGCGTGACCACTGGCGAAGGGAGTCCTGGCAGGCCAGTGATGGGGGAGGTGCTCTGGAGGTCATACGGTACCGATCTGAGCCGTGTTGCCTCACGCCAGGCAGGAGCAGCCCAAGAGGGTGAAAAGCCCCTCCAAGGCCAGCAGCAACAGGTGCAGCAGGCCCAACAGCTGGGCAGAGGCGAGAGGGAGCCGATTCTGATGGGCCACATGGCTTTCTGCCTCATCGTAGCAGCAGCCTGAGCAAAACCTGATCTCCATGCCTTCAGTGTATCCCAGGATTGCAACACTGAAGGCTTGGAATGGAAAATGGAAAATTGGGAGGAAATTGGGGAGGGGGAATTTTCCTGTCTGCCATCCTTCCTTCCTTCAGTCTGTGCTGAGCTTGAGGAATGGATGACAAGCAGCAAAATTACCCTCCCCATTTTCCTCCTGTTCACCTAAAAGCCTCCCATGAGCCTCCCAAAAAGAGGGAAAAAGCAAAGCAGCTGGCTGCAGCCCAACAAGCAAAGCGCTGTGCCCAGAAAAAAAAGGGCAAAAGCTGTATTTGCGCTGCCCCAAGAGGCCTGCGGCTTGCAGCTGCAGCTGGACAGTTGCCCCCTCCACACCCACACCGCCACTTGTGCTGGCCATGCCCATCCCCCTGGGCCTATTTTTGGGGTAGGGGTAATATTAGGCCCACCCCCAAAAAAATTAGGGTTGGGCTTATTATTAGGGTGGGTCGTGCTTTCAGAGAAACACGGTACCTTCTTCTATTGTTCTTATGATTATCACTTTGTTGTTTATATTTACACTGAGAGCTTATGCACCAGAGACAAATTCCTAGATCTCTTTTAATTTTTTTTTCATATTTAACATAGTTATTATAGTTGGAATGTTCCTGAGTTTATTATAAGTCTGAATTTGTTCTGAATTTTGGCAAGCTAAATAAAATCTTTCGAAGTAAGATTGAAAAAAATATATCAAGTGCAATACCATGACTCTTAAGTATAGTATCTCTGAGTTTATTCATGCAGATTATTTCTAATGATCTGGAATACCAAAAAATTAAAGATTAAGTAATAGTCTTCTTTTGTATTTGGACTACAGATATTCTTGTTTTTTAAGAAATGTTTTATATAAATACTTTTATATTTTCCCTCAGCAATTATAAAAGATATAATTCAGGTGCTGGAGACAATGAATAAGTCTTATTTATTTCTCTTAGGATTATTTTATAAAATGATTGCCCCACAAATTTTAGTGACTAGGCTACATGCTTTTCTTTCTGTCTTAGACTTCTTTGAATTTTGTGCATTCCTTTGATCCAATTTTAGATGATTTTGTCACCCAACAGATGGCTGGCAAGTTAATGAGTCCCCAAAGCATATATATATATTTGCAGCATATATGACTGTTGAAAGGAAAAGATAAATTGGGTTTTCAGCTTCTCTACCTTTGTGTACACGTAATGCTACCTGGCAATGATGACCTGTGTCGCACTTAGTTGACTGAAGTTCTACCAGATGGTAGAAAAAGAACTGATTTTTGATGGTTGATGGAAGCAAGGAAAGGGAAAAAGAAAAGCTTCACTCTGTGCATGCAGAATATATTCAGGGTTACAGGACCTACTTAAACCTGCAGTAGATTGGGGTGCTTTTGTTCTCACAGTATAAGTATCTTAAAATCTTGATTTCAGTCCAATTATTTAAAGCTCAAAAAGGTGTGTGTGGGGGCGGGGGGGAGGCCATCAAGTTTGTTAGTTGTTGAGACAATAAGTTGGTCAAATTTAGAAGTGGGACAAGTGTACATATACATATTTTTCTAATAAACAATGGGGTATGAAGCACATCATATCATCCTTAACAAGATAATAGTAAATATAGTAAATTATACACTGTTCATGTTCAGTGTGACAAGCAGACTGGATGTTGTTTTGTTAAAAAAAAAGGCAAACAACTTTTATATTTATAAAGTGCAAAAAAAAAAGAACCCAAAATATATTCATTAAACACTAAAGCATAAAAACATGTGGCTTCAGTGAAATTGTCATGCTTTTCAAACTCTCTTGAGTACAGGGCAAACTTGATAACTGTATATTCACTCTCTTCTCTCTCTCTCTCTCTCTCTCTCTCCCTCCCTCCCTCTCTCTCTCTCTCATTCTGATACACAGATTGACATTAATATAATTTATCTGAATTTGTAATGGGCCCCAATGCATATATCTGAAGTCAAGTAATACTTTTCATATTATAGATTTTTTAAAAAAAAAAATGGCTGGATGAATAAAATCAAATAAGATTTATTTGATCAATATGACTAGAATGGCTGGGAATTATTTAAATTATTCCTTAAAGTTATATCCTTTAGGTCTTCCCTATATCGTAATAGTATTTCATTAGGTGTCCTTTGATCTTCCTGAAGTGGATGGCTAAGAGGCAGAGGGCTGATCATTTATTTGATTCTTATCCCACAGATATACGTCCAACACCAACACATTAAAAGCTTTTCAATGTAAATGTAATATTTTTCTTTTTCAAGGAATTTCTATAGTTTTTTATTCAGATTAATTTAAGGTGCCAGGGCTACAATTGGAATGATGGATTTTAGGTTTCCTCAAATATTTACTAATTGCATTTTACTGTTACCTTTCTTTTTAAAAAGTGTTTAGAAATATAATTAAATAAGGAATATTTTAATCTAATCTTTTCTTTGAATTTTTAAATTCAATATTTTAAAATGATATTTTTATTAATTAGTAGTGAATCTTCTTTTGTTCCATTGTGGAAAAATAATAAAATAAGCACACATCAGATTCATTATATAATCATAATATTGTAATAGGTAGTCCTCTGGGTCTGAAGAAAACACTCCATTCTTCAATTCATCTGTTCATTGGTTCTGCTGTCTCAGTCTGGAAATATAGAGTCTAGCACAATAGAGGCAAGTCCATTGTTAGCTCTGAGTGCATTCTGGGATTCCAGTCAGATTTTGGTGATGCCAGCCTTCAAAGTTGGTGTAGTCTTCATAGCACAGATCTTATCAGTGAGCTCTGATAGCAGTCAAAATTGTCTTCTTCAGAATGAACATCTCAATTTTCTTCAGCCTGTCCTCACAAGAGAACAAAAATAACTCAATCTCTCTTTGATACAATATTTTTTCACTGCATTACTTTTAATTCTAGAAGTGTCTCACGCTGCTGGTTGTCATTAGTCATACTCAAGTATTTCTATAATGTAGTGGTTCCAAAACATATGTGCCATCCTATATGTGTGGCCTATATTTTGGTCCCTAATTGGATTCCTTATATATCTTATTGGTGCCTCCCAATCATTTATTAATAACCTGACAATTAGAATATCATGTGGAAAGTTATTAAAAGTTTTGCTGATAGATTGTAAATAGATTATACCTACTTATAGGTAGATTATATCCAAGCATTCAGCTTTATCAAAGGATATGAGGTTTGTCTCATGTAATGTTGTAATGTCAATTATGTTGACTCTCAACAATGATGATATTCTATTCAATATGCTTACAAATGGCCTTTTTATTCACTGTTTGAACATAATTTTAGGTACTTCTATTAAGTTCTATTCTTTGAATGATTTGTCTTACTTTCTTGAAGATGAGGACCACATTTCTCAGAAATAATTGAGAAAATGCCCTCAGAGTTTTCCAGCCAGTTCCTTTCTTTTAGTGTATATTTTTGATAAGGATTCTTTTTTAGAATTTAACAATTTTCTAAAAGTTGTTTGATCTTTATTGATAAATGACAATATGTATATCCATATAGGTATGTATGTATCTGTAAGTAAGCCAACTGAAGCCAGTGGGATTTACTTCTAAGTTAATATCCTTATAACTTTAATGATTGTCATATCTAGTGCTACTGAAACTGTGTTCAAGTGATATGAACTTTGACAGAATTAATAAAATTCTTGTTGCAAATAGCAGAACTCTTCCGAGCTCAGCACAGATGAAACATTTGATGTCTTGCGGTGCACAAGAAAATACATCATTGCTATCAGCACATTCTGTTTTATTTCTTTCAAGCATCTGACATGTATATATAAAAGAGAAGGAAAGAAAATATACCAACCCCTGCAAATAAAAAATGAATAAAGGATGTGATCAGGCCAAAGGAATATCTAATTCAACTTTCTGTGGTCAAAAAAAGTTCATAGCCCTGGTATTTTAGCGATAGCCCTCTTCAGTGTTCTATAACTAATATTGAGCTATACTGCATGTGATTCAGAGGATAACATCCATTCATCCTGGTTAATGCATTATAGCCTTGTTCTCTATGTTATTTGTCTAGAACTTTTTAGCAGTATCTATGCTGATTGCTTTGATCACAGTGAATTCTGTAGTTTGACTGTGTGAGGCAGAAAATAAACATTTTGTCAGACCTGAATTTTTCCATATTTAATTTCTGTTGATGACTCTTTGTCTCTCCCATGAGAAATTTATATTTATATGAACATTTACTGTGCAGTGCATGCTTTTATAAACTTTTATCATCTGTCCCTTAATTCACTTTCTTTGTAGGCTAAAACACATTAAATATAGTGCTATTTCATTGCAGAGAGAGTTGTTTTACCCTTTCAACATTTTGCTAAATCTTTTCCAGCTGAAATCCTTTTTGAAATGCAATATTAAGAATTCTAGGATTGATTGACAACAATCCTCACATTATATTCCACTGTGCTTGGAGAACAGTTCATGAAATTTGTATAAGATAGGGAAAAAACATACTTTCTTGGAGAGAAGATAGACATATGAGCCATATTGACAATAAACAGGAAGGAAGGTAGTTTTGTCTTTGTTGTTCTTTGACTAACAGCAAATTAGTCACTTTGACTAGTAACAATCTAGTCACTGTTTTTAATTCCTTGAACATACGGTTTATTTGTACTGTATGTATGTGAAGAGGCTGGAGAAAATCCTCTGAAATGTGTTTAGGTGGTATTAAATGCCTTATCAATTAATAGAAAATAATTCTTTATTGGCCAAGTGTGATTGGACACACAAGGAATTTGTCTTCTGTGCATAAGCTCTCAGTGTACATACAAGCAATAAGTGATAAATCATGATCATAATCATAAAATGCATTCATCATAAATCATAAGATACAATACTCAGTGATACAAGCAACAAAGTTATAGTCATAAGAAGATAAGAAAATAGGTAATAGGAAAAATGAGAAGAATAATAGTAATACATCCCTACTACATATTTTGACAGTATTGTGGGAATTAGTTGTTTAGCAAAGTGATGGCAGGGGGGGAAACTGTCCTGTGTCTAGTTGTTTTGGAGTGCAATGCCATATACTGTCATCTTGAGGGAAGAAGTTGAAACAGTTGATGTCCAGGATGTGAGGGGTCTGTAGACATTTTCACAGCCCTTTTTCTGGCTGGTGCAGTATGGAAGGCAGGCTGGTAGCAATTGTCTTTCTGCAGTTCTAACTATTCATGTGTTTGTGTCTGTCTTGTTTAATTGCAGTGCCAAACCAGACAATTATAGAGGTGTAAATGACAGACAATAATTCCTTTGTAGAACTGCATCAACAGATCCTTGGGCAGTCTCAGTTTTCTGAGTTGGCACAGGAAGAACATTCTTTGTTGTGCTTTTTTGATTAAAATTTTGATGTTAGGTGCCCATGTTAAGTCTTGAGATATTATAGAACCTAGAAACTTGAAGGTCTCTACTGCTGATACGGTGTTGTCTAGTATTGTAAGAGGTGATAGAATAGGAGGGCTTGTCCTAAAATCTACTTTCATTTTTACAGTTTTGAGTGTGTTCAGTTCAAGATTGTTCTGGCTGCACCATAAAGCTAGTTGTCTAACTTCCCATATGTATGTGGATTCATTATTGTCTCTAATGAGACCAATCAATGTTATATCAAACTTCAGTACTTTAGCAGAGGGATCCTTTGAGATGCTGTCATTGGTATATGGAGAAAAAAAGAAGTGGAGCAAACACACAGCCTTGGGGGGGGGGTGTTAATTGTACAGGTATCTGATGTGATTTTTGCCTACCGTCACCTGATGCTTCTTATCTGTTTGAAAGCTTATAATCCACTTACAAGTATGGTCAGGCATGGCTAGCTGAATCAGTTTAGTTAGAAGAATATCTGGAATAATGGTATTGAATGTCAAGCTGAAGTCTACAGAAAGGACCCTTGCATAGGTCCTTGGAGATTCAAGATGTTATAGGATGTAGTGCACAGTCATATGAACAGCATTATTTGCCAATCTATTTGCTTGGTAGGCAAATTGCAAGGGGTCTAACAGTGGATCCATGATGGTTTTCAGGCAGGCCAGTACTAACCCTTCAAAAGTTTTCATACTACAGATGTCAGAGTAACCAGTCTGTAGTCATTCAACTCCTTGATGGAGGATTTCTTTGGCACTAGGATGATAGTAGAGCATTTGAAGCAAGAAGGAACATAACACATCTCTAGTGATTTATTAAAGATGGGGGTGAAGATGGGGGCCAGTTGGTCAGCATAAGCTTTCAAACAAGAAGGATTTATCTTGTCTGGGCTTGGTGCTTTTTCAGGCTTTTGTCTGTGAAATAGATCTTACACATCTTTTTCTGTGATCACCAGAGATGGGGGGGGGAGACAAAGGATGGGTCAGTTGTAGGATATTTGGCTGTTGTTGGTGTATCTGATATGGATATTGTGGTGATAGTTGACAGTGGTTTCCTCTCAAACCTACAGTGAAACACATTCAGGTCATCTGCCAGTTGTTGATTCCCTTCATCATGGAAAGGAGGTTTGCTGTAACAGTGATATTTTAAAGAGTTTTCTACACATTTGTTGGTTCATTTGTTGAGAGTTGATTCTTCAGTTTTTCAGAGTAGCTTCTTTTTGCTGTTCTGATCTCCCTTCTTAATTTGTGTCTGGCCTGATTGTATAGCATCCTATCAACTGAAATGTATTAAGCACTATTTTTTGCATGAAATCTTTTCATAAAGATGAATTTGACAACCGCAAGTGCTATTAGAGCCTCATCTTTTGCCAGTTTGAAATCTGAGTGTCTTGGAGACTGAACTGATCCTAGTTACTTTGCCCTTGTTTAGAGTCCTAGTCATAAATGTAAACTCATTTCCTGAGTCTCACTTTATGGTACTTCTTAATCAATAAGACCTAAGTGCATCTATTCTGCATGATCTTATTACATGAATACAACAATTAGACATAGATGGTCCCTCAGATAACTACACCCTATGAATTGCAATCAGAAATCAATTGATAACCAATGCAGCTTGCAGAGTAGTGGAATCATATGGTCTGTCACTGCCCACACTCATTCAGGACCAGCTATTATTTCCAGTAGTTTTCAAGGGCAGTGTAAGTTACTACCTAAGGGACCCCTTTGTCCAAGGAAGGATGAAGTGGCAAACTCTACATATACCTTCACATAGGTCCTCTTGGCCACAGTTGCACCTGCTCTTGAAATCCAGAATGACCTACAAACTGTGTTCTAGTTCTGAATGACAAGCTAAATACAAGGTCAAATTTACAGATTCATGGGACCTAAATATCTATGGCTACTTAGTCTTGTCATTCTTAGTCTCTTTCTTACCATTCATACTGCACAGTCTTCAGACCTTGGTATAGAACCTCAACATAGGACCTCACCAGAATCTAGGAGGACACTATCAACATATTATGATATACATTATATTATATTACAAGAAGAGCATGAGAAGTCTCTAATATTGCTTCTGTATTTGTTGTGGCCTCTGATGGTGCTGTTTGTATGGATGTGTTATAGGACCTGGTTCTCATGTTAGCATGATTGTTCTGTTGTATCTTATTATTTATAAGAATTTGTTTCGGTTTTAGTCATTGTATGTATGTAATTAAATATGGGCTAGCCTGAGAAACTGCAATCATTATCAACTGCAATAATTATCATCTATTGACTGCAACTTATTAATATATCTGAATAATTGTTCTGTTTTTGTGAATAACATATACAATGTCAGCTTGTATATAATCTGCTGCAAAATAAAGTCCACATCAAGCATGTTCTTATCTGCATGTACTGGGGCCATAATTATTTGTGATAAGCCATAGTCAATGTAGAGTTCATGGAGTCAGGAGCTATTCTGGACTTCCCCTTCATGATAGAAAGGTTAAAGTCACTCATAACCAGCAGTCTCAGAACACTAAACCCAAGACAACATCTGGGAGGTTTTTTTAAAACTGCTGCTAGGCACTTATGTTGTTGGCATACTATCAGGAGTCCACAATTATTCTGGATCAGTGCTCCTAATCACTGGAAGAAGCTCATATAATCATGGCCAATTTTGCCTTTCTACACTATAGGTATATAAGCCTGTAGAATTAACATTTTTATGAGAAAGTTTGTGGAAGTAATATTTCTCTGACTTCGCAACTCAAAATATTTCCCACTCTCAAAATCACATACTTCTGTGCTGAAATATTACTATTACTAGACTAGAATGGGCAAAGGTCACATTAAAATTAGCAGGAATTAGGAAACAGGGAATAAGATTCTATAAAGTTTATTGCAGCACAATAGTTACTTATAAATGACATTTATTCCATTCAAATTCATATAATTAACAGTTTAAATAAAAAAATGATAAGTTAGAGAAAGTTAATATAATAGTTACCAGGAAGCATTTTCTTCAGAGCTGAAATGCAGCACAAAACTGCTTTCTCTTTAATTTATTACAGGAAAAAGATGATATCATTATTAGTGAAATGAAAGAGGAAAGGTCAGAGCTTGCTCATTCCCTTTTTAAGATATAAAGGCTGCAAATATAAACTTATACATCTGGTAAATTACTTCCAATGCAATGTTATTTGATTTACTGTTTGTAAAAAAAAATCCAGAAAAAGAAAATATTTTATTTGAACAATTTACTTACATTGAAGCTAATATATTTCAACCTGAAATAACCAATTTTCAGTAGAAATAAAAGCAGTCCACATAGACAAATGGGATAGTATATCTTTGTTTGCATACTGTAATAATCATTTTAGCTGATCTTTTATTATAAAAAGTACAACCGTGTAATTTTATTTTGTAATTTTCTATGGCAGTAGATGGTTCTAAATTAATCAAAACAATTGTTTTCTGTTTCAGACTAATTCAGTGTGGGTATTTTGCCTGTCCTTTTTGTTCCACAATTACAGGTAGTCCTAGACGTATGACCATAATTGAGCCCAACATTTCTGTTTCTAAATGAGACATTTGTTAAGTGAATTTTGTCCAATTTTTGTCCCATTTTCTTGCCATAGTTGTTAAGTGACTTACTGCAGTTGTTAAGTTAGTAACACAGTTGGTAAGTGAATCTGGCTTTCCCATTGATTTTGCTTATCAGAAGGTCTCAAAAGAGAATTGCAAGACCCTGGGACAATGCAACAGTCATAAATATGAGTCAGTTGCCCAGCACCTGAATTTTGATCACATGACCATGGGGTCACTGGAATGGTCATCATCATCATCTTCATTTAACGATCCCATAATCCCTTGCGGGGTGGAGTCTGGGCAACTGAATGGAGCTAGCAGAGTGTTTTAATGGCTGGATGCTCTTCCTATCACCAATGCAGAGTTTTGTTCAGCAGATACATTCTCAGTGTGCCCAGAGAGAGAAATATCTGCCTCTACCTAGGATCAAACTCACAGTCTCCTGATTGTGAGGAGAGAGCTCCACCTCTATGCCACTGTACCGCTCCACACTGCAATGATCATGAATGTGAATAATAGTGTTACTTTTTTTCAGTGCCTTTGTAATTTCAAATTGTCACGAAATGAAACAATACATGATTATATGAATGTATTGTGTCTTTAGCATGTGTATATTTGTGTGTTTGTGTAGAGAGAAGGAAAGAGGGAGAGAGGCAGAGGCAGGCAGACACAATTTTGCTAGACTTGGAAAAAAATTCTTGTAATTAATGCTTTAATGTTTATCATCATTGACCTTTCATAGCAGTTTTATTAAAATTCTACCTTAGATACATTGACGAAATAAGTACAAAAATATAGCAATGCATGAAGATATATACACTAAATTATCAGCATAATTCTGTTTTAATAGATTGTTTATATGTTGTATTTTAAGCACTGACTTTCAAATAATTTAAGAGTTGTGCTACTGAGAAATAAAGAAGGAAGGAAAGAAGAATTCTGTTAATTAATTGTTATGCCATATTTTAGAAGACAAGTGAACTTGATTTGTCATAATGCATTCCTTTTTTGAAGAAGATTCAGAAGAAGTGCATTCTGGAATTTTGTATTGGATATTCAAATAATTAAATTAAAGCTGCAAACATATTATGATGAAAGTAATAGAATTCTGTAAACTTCCAAGCTGTACACACAAGTTTTCAAACTTTTCAAAATAATAGGAAAATAAAAAAAAGAACAATGGTGTGTTGTGGAGTCCCTGGTGCTTTCTGAGCTTGACTGTGCTTACAGAGGTTTCATTACACAACTAGGTAACATCGTCACTGAACTGATCAGAGGCACTGATGATGTTATCTACTCAGGTAATGCAAGTAAAGAACCACAGTTAGAG
>JANHFL010002798.1:53240-66932 GCA_032468155.1 Oxyrhabdium leporinum | reverse complement strand
GAAGAGAAGAGAAGAGAAGAGAAGAGAAGAGAAGAGAAGAGAAGAGAAGAGAAGAGAAGAGAAGAGAAGAGAAGATCAAAAGATAATGAGAAAAAAAACTTGTTTCACTCAGTCATTCTTAAGGTCTGGAATCCTTGTGATGTTTTAGCTGATTAGTATAATCTTTTTCTTTACCTTCTGCTTAGATGTGACAGGATTGATTTTCATATTTATGATAAAAAGAAATGGCTCTTCCTCTGAGAACACTTAGAACTGAAACCATTTGAAGATGGTTCTAAGTGGTTATTTTACACTCTTTAATTTAACTGTGAAGGTAATATATTTCTGAAAAAGATTTTAACAATTCAGTTTTGAAAGTGACATTTAGCAATATTATTGCTCAACTGCCAATTAGTTATAATTTTAGACTGCAGGTGTGTGATGTTTATCATGCAGTTATGTTTGCAGTTTGTTTAGTCCTTTGAGTATTCTGATGGATTTTGCAAACTAAAGAAGAAAAACTTATTTCAGCCTATCATAGAGTCAACAACTGAATTGTTGGAGATAACCTTCAGCCAAATGCATATCCATTAGAGCAGCAAATATAGAAATGTACTGAAAGGTGACCTTGAAACATTCTCAAAATTATTCAAAATTATTCTGAACTGTATAATCTAATAAAACTAAGCCTTCTTTGAAAGATACTATATTTTCTCTTCCCTGATTGAGATAAGTATGATGTGAGTATCCAGCATGAAATAATCCAGGTAACTATTACAAACAACTCTATATTTAATTGGACTGAGCAATATAAAGGCAATTAATAAGGGAGTCCTAGCAACTGATACTACTGCTAGTATTATCTTTCTCATTAGAATTTCTAGATCACACTTTTGATAAGTGCATCAGAGGGAGTTAGTGTGAAAAAGAGAAAATGATGGTAAAAGCAGTGTGCTCAATCTCTCAATGGCCCGGACAGCTGAGGCCATCACCTCTCTGCTAGAATGGTCAAAGTGGAAACAAGCCAAGTAAGTATTGTTCTGCTGACTTCACCATTTCTTCTGATCCACAATAGCCCTTACCAAAAGAAAAATATGTGCCACTTTTTCTACCAGTGGCCAAACTACCAGTGGCAGCTACACTCTGAAAAGAAATGAGCAGAACTAGAACAATGGCAATTTCATGTCATTTGATTTGATTTAATTTAATTTAACTTAATTTTATTGATATAATTATTTTCTGCATTCTATTCCATTGTAGCTGAAAATAAATTTTGGAGGTATCTGGGCCAAATCCAACATTCTGCACATAATTGCAGGTTATATATAAGCAATAGCTCAGCAGAGGCAATACAATACCCATAACTTTGTTTTTAAAAAAGCAAGGACTTCAGTGCTGGCCATCAGTAATAAACAACTACACATGACTTCATTATTCTAAATACTGTTCTTTTTATGTATTATTTCAACAGTTAGTAACTAGACCAATGGAAGTTGGAGATGCGAAACAGAAAAGGGATGGATACCATTTCCATGATAAGGAAAGCAATTTCATGGACTAATGCATGTATAGATACATATCACATTATTTCCTTTTGAGATAAGCAACAGTTGGTGAAATATAGAAAAGGAGAAAGAAAAGTTAAATAAATTACTGAAGATATAAAACTAAGTGTAAGCCAAAAAAAATCATGGTGCCTCTGGCATCCAGAAACTAATGAACAAAATATAGAAGGGCAATGTTTGTATCATATATAGCAGCCATTAATGTATTCACCTTTAGATAACAAACCTGAACATTTGTTATACCAAGACTGGTATCCTTGATTTAGCATGTATTTATACTAGAACTGATACAAAGAAGAACAGAAGAATGGAATAATGTAACAAATCCAATCTGTAATCCTTTCTTATAATGTAAAGCCAAAATCACAAATGCTTTCATCCTAAAACTGTAAATAGGAGAACCAACATTTATAGCAAACATCCTTGTTATTTGAATGAATAGGAAGATAATCATTCTTACTTGGGCTAAAGGAATGCACAATGAAAACCAGATGGTACAACTTATGTTGTAAATGGTAGTATAATATAGCCACAAACAATAGGAATCAGGTCTGCATGATTCTATTCAGATTACAACATAAAAATGCCACTGATGAGACAAACAAAGGAGATTAAAGGATGGGAACTTTAAGATAAGAAAATTGCACGGACTTGCAAATGGAAGTGAAACTAAATTCTCAGTCAAGAAAACGGAGAGCAGAAGATGTAATGGAAATTGGTGACTATTTCTAAACATGGGAGGAAATTAAATGAAAATAGACTTTAAAAAAAAGACATTTGGAGATTTCAAAGCTGTACTAAAAGCAAAATGTGCTATTTTGAAAATAGGGGACATTAGAAAATCAAGTTTTCAGTGATAATGTGTAAGTAGATAAAGAAAATGTGCTCATGTTGGGATATGGTTATGTTTTTTTCTCTCTACTAGGTTTTTTAAAAGTCATTTTGTTGGATATATCCAATATTTGTTGTCAATTGGCATTAGGACAACAGTAGAAGTTATATTGTTTTAATCACTGGAATATTTTTTTACTATGCTAAACCTGATATTTCACTATAAAAGATTAACCTTGCAGAAACTATTTTCAGTTTACCCACAGATATAATAAATAACTTAAGCAACTTGCTAGTGAAGTCTTTATACACACACACACATGTATATACACACATATATGTATAGACAAACATACCATACAATTGAAAGATTCTCAGGTGATACACACATAACAATTCAAGAAGAGAGAGAGAGAGAGAGAGAGAGAGTTGCTGTTGTTGTTAAGGGAAGGGAAGGGAGGAAGGAAGGAAGGAAGGAAGGAAGGAAGGAAGGGATTTCTTTTGCTCCCTGCCAGCTTCCCACAAGGATACTCAACGGGGAAGCTGCAAGAAGTTGAAGTTCCCCCTGCTCCTACTTCTTTTTTGTCCACCCACAATCATTCAGTATCTCTGTTTAGGTAAGGAAATATTTCTAAAATAGTGACCCAATAGGGTACAGGTTGTCCAGTTATTTCTATAAACATTTTTGTCAGTCATTTTTTACAAAAAGAAAAGCATATTAAAAAGAAGAAATCAAGGAGTAATATAAATACTGATATTTTTCTCCTACATTTTATTTTTTTTATAAATCAGTGTTATTTTTTCTGAAGAAGAGCTTTCCACTTGGTATTTGTTTTTCAGGGCTTATATACCATTCCAATCTACTAGTGTCAGAGATTTATAACTCCCTAATATGTAATTGGGATTAAGACCAATTACATCAAGCTAAAAAGACAAATACATCAAATTCCATCCCTGGAGTCCTGACTAAAATTTAGGAACAATAATAATGATAAAGATGAACCCACTGTTGTGAAAGGTAGTTTACCCTCTTTAACTATAGCAAGCAGATTTTCATGAGTAAAAATCAGGAGGAATGAGCTGATCTTGCATCCAGAACAGTGGGGTAGCAACTGGGAAGGCATTCTTCTGTTGCCCATGGAGATATCACTCCTAACTAGGGTACGTGTACTTCCCAGTGGTTCTTATTGGGCAGACAGTAAGAGATTTTACATGGATGTCTTCAGCTTCACCTATGACTACTTGAGCCACTTCTTTCTGGAACAGTTATAGCTTCTGGATTTTTGTTCATTCTAAATTTGTATAATTTTCTTTCAATAACTGCTAAATTTAAGTTTTATTTCAAACAACTACCTCACTGTCCTGAATGTGACATCAGTCATTCAAATTTAATTTAAACTTTTTAATCTTGTCAGATTAAGTAATAAGTATGTAATTCAAGAGAATATTACCTTCTGAAAAGTTTATTTTCATTGCACCATCTTATTGATACAGTCCATTAGTTTCTTCTAAAATGTAAGTAGATGGCATTGTGAAAACATGAGTTTTAAGGAGGCATTACCCTTATTGCTTTCACCAAAATGCTGTTTTAGACTGAAATTTTCTATACAAATGTAATTAAGTCCAAAACATACTCAAAATTTAATGCCTATTAACATTTTTTTTTCTCATAGAAGTTGTCATTCTCCCATTGTCTGTGCAATATGGGATCTCTGATTCTTCATTCCCCAAATTTCTTATCATCTGCACATTAAATTGATTTATTGATAACAAATATGTATAAAAACTAATAGTAGAGGGTTTGGTTTTTTAGTTTTAAAGGATATATCAAGTTGTTTTAGGATCTCAGATGTCTCAGAAGTTGAAAATGCTACTAGTCCAAACAAAGTTGTTAATAAATGTTGTAACTGTAAATAGTGGCATTGGACTACATCTGACAGATGATGTTTATCTCTTAACTAATATTTTTACTTAACTTTAAAATTCATGTTCATCATGTCAGTTAGTTCCAAAGTCAATAACCCCGCTTCCATCCAACTTTTTCATATTTTTCAGTTTCCCAACTTTTAAAGGTGGATTTCCCCATAAATTCTACTTTAATTAGCATTGGATCTAGCAGAAATATAACTAAATCATTAGCAAATGCTCTCAATTTATAAGCATTATTTTATAAACATATATTTTAGTTTTTATGCCTGTTGTTTTCTCATCATGTCTAATATTTCTATTGATAATTTCCAGAACAAATATAAACAGCAAAAGAGATAAGGGACATCCTTGTCTTGTAACCTTTTGAATTTCACATGGTTTATTTAAATCTCCATTAATAATAATATTTCCTTGCTGGAAAGTGAAAATCGCTTTAACCTCTTGAATAAATTTTTGCTCAAAGTTCAGCCATGTCCTAGTATTATAGAATAATTGATAAAGAAGTTAAATGACTTTGGAGCTTTAGCAGGCTTCGAAAGAGATAAACAGAAACCAACAATGCTTATTAAGAATATGACTTTTCAGGATTATGAAATACTAACAAGAAAGTCAAGTTTCAAGGTGGACAAAAACGTTGAATATCTTGGCTTTACTTTGACAAACACAAACTCTAAATTGTTTCAAAACAATGTTGTACCTGTATAGAATTATATTCAAAAAAACCTATTAAGATGGGATAATTTGTAATTATCCTAACTGTAATTAAGATAAATATTTTACCAAAGATGCTATTTTTATTTCAAACTTTACTGGTATTGACATTGATACTAAATTTATTAGCAAAAAAGAACATTTCTAAATTTGTATAGCAGGGAAAAAACCCAGGAATTAGATCTAAACTATTGCAAAATACTAAAGAAAGAGGATGTTTACCAGATTTGAAATTGTACTTTGATGCCTGCTGTTTGGTTTAGATGAAAAAAACCCCAAGAGATAATTAATTAGGAGGCTATGAATTCAGATTTGGAAGGCACACCTACTTATGGTATGTTAAGATGAACATGTTGATTTTAAGAATTACTTTGTTAGATGTACAATCTAAGGGTTTGGAATAAATATAAACAAGGTTCTCTACAAGGTTACCTTTTTGGGTGTCAACACAGGAAGAATTTTTCAGAAAAGAAATGATGGCAAGGTCAGTCTGGTGGACCTATTGGCAAATAATACTTTTTAATCAAGATGAACCTAACTTCAAGTCCAGAGAAAATATGGAGTAAGAACAGCATCCTGAATGACTGAGAATCTCCATAGACAGCGTCAGAAGGAGTGTCTGTCACTGGTTTAAATATTTAGAAGTGAAAGAAAGTTTATTTTAAAAAGTATAGGTTTTATTTTGTAAAACCGAATTTGAAATTGTATTGTGTGATAATGAAGAACATGTTATTGCCAAAGTTCAGAAATCATTATTGAAATTGAATTTGGAGAATGAATATGTGAATCATTTCATAAATCAATGGGCAAAGTATTTTGGATATGATATAATGCTTAAATGAGAAAACATGTAGATGAAGAGTTTAAAATTTAGATTAAATAATAATTTAAAATATATATTTTTATAAAATAATATTTCATTGGTATTTAACGCCCAACAAATTGTCAAAATGTACAAAAGTATTTCAAATGTATGTTGGAAATGTAAATGTAAAGAAATAATATTTTACCATCTTTGGTAGCCTTGCCACAAAGCAAAGAAATACTGAGGTAAGATTCATATTTTAATACAGAAGTTTCTTCAAGTGAACATACCATAGGTTAAAATAAGATTTGTAGGTCATAAGATTGGTCATATGTTGCCATAATAAAACTATTCCCTGCCTGTTGTTTTTTAAAAAACATTTGGTTTTTGAGCAGTCACAAGAAACTTGTACTTTTTAAAAAAATAATTCCATTTGTCTCCTGCTTCTGTCACAGTGACTGTTTCATCTTAATGGCTCCTTCTGCCATTAACTGCTCTGTGTGCTCTATTGACCTACTGAAAATGCAATACAATTATGAAGCTTCAAACCAGTTTTATTCTCAGGGGCTTTGTTAGCCCAAATAAACTGTCACTAGACAAAATGAATGAAAGATTTGTGGCATATAGGCACATTGGCTTGTGTTGTTTTTAATTCTCCATTTTGCAATAGCCAATAGTACATGTCATGCTAAACGCCATCTCTTAAAGAGCAAGATAATAGAAGGTTTGCTCTGAAATTGCTGAAGTGAGTTTCCCCTGGCAAATGATTTTCACATGCTCTGCTCACATAAAAGAAATGATTTGGCAACATGAAGAGGAATTTTCTGAAACAACAGATTCACAGCCATTTTATATAATTATGTAAGCCTTAAACATAATTAGTTCCTTATAGCAAATGAAAGTAAGTGAAAGACAGTAATATCTAACTATAGGCCTTAATATGTGTGAAAGAATAAATCAGAAAGCTCCTCAGAGCATGTATCTATATATGAAATACACTCTTTTTGAAGCAATGTTTCTTTTTGTTTTCTGCCATACTAAACTTTAAGGTTACCACTATGCCATCTATAGTTAAGGAGCTGAAATACAGCATGAATCACCTCCAGTCTTCCATTATATTAGTTTACATGAGAACCATTAATCTAGTTTGGCTAGAATGTCATATGATTTTTATTAAATTCTATTCTGGCTGAACAGGGAGGAACCATTTAGTTTGAAAAACAAAAGGCAGCAGCATGGTTCTTAAAAGCTAATGTAGCAAGAAAATCAAGAAAAAAAATAATGTTGTGGTGCAGTATCTAACTAGAAAGGTAGAAAAAAATACCTATGCTAAGGTACTCTAGTGAATTCTAGATGTGTTAACTTTATATTCGGTTCAGGAGTGGGTAATATACTTTATGATCTTGACTATTCTTGTTGATAAATATTGTATTCAATTTCTTGTATTAGAATCAAACTTTTTTCAATCATTTAAAAAGTTGAATGTTGGTGGATGTATATATCATGGTATTACAATAATGGAGTTAGGTTTTCTGCATGCTTTAGGATAAATCTTCAACAATTCTGTGGAGCTTTTTTTGTTTTGTTTTGGTTTTTTTGTTTAGAATTTTGCCATTTGCCTTAGTGGCATGATTCTGTAGAATTCCATGTTCATATAAACAAAAAAAAAGGTGGTTAGATTAAAGGAACTTTATGTGGCTGAAAGGGCAACATCTGTCCATCCCTAAAATAATACATAAGAATGCATTAAATTAATTGCTTGTAAGATCTCCGTATCTTAGATGAAACTGCATATAAAATTAGTAGAGATGCAATAAAATGTTTTCATCCAATCTGTTTTAAGTGAATTTACACTTGAAGAATTTATTCCCCTTAAATTGTGAAATTTAAATGATTTTTTTCAAAAAATCAGAGAAATTGTTCCCCCATCAAATACAAATTGGGGGATCTGAAGGGAGGCAGAGATTTGAATACAGTCAGAAATAAATTAATTGAAATATCAGAGACTTAGATTCTGTAGAGGTGTGTATATGCAAAATAATGGCCATACTCCTATATTTTCCTGATGTTCCATTAGATAAGTAAATTTGATGTAGAATACATTTAACAACATTGATAATATACTTTCCCAGCAATAACTTTGAAAACCTAATAGTACATGAATATGATTTACATTAATATATTATAAGTATGCCTGTCAAAATTTGTTTTAACTTTTACTAACTTTTACTAACTTTTTGTAAGTACAAGATAGGCAATAAAAACAATGCAATGTTTAATATTGTTATTGATATTTGAGTTTTGTTGTCCTTGTAATCTCTCTCTCATCCACTTAAAAAGTTTGGCTCTCCCCATCCTTTGGGCTCTGAAAGGGAATGGGAAAATTCTTCCACAAAAAAATTTCACCAACTGTTGGCCACTACAATAATTAGAACGACAATAGATATTGGTCAATTTGTTCAATGTGAATTAACATCTCTTGCAAACCTTTCTTTTATTTTGACTTCCACATAGTCAAAATTCCATATTCAAAATTTTGGCATTGAAATTTGTGCTATTGAGTTTCTAGTGGCTTTTTTCTGCAAGACATTCCTCAATCCTATTCATACACTAAAGAGAACTTTGTGAAACTAAGAAAGACTTAACAGTTAAAAGTTAAATTCATGCTGATTGAGAGCCATACAATATCAAGAATTGTCCACTTCACTTACTATATGAGATCTTTGGCATTTGGCAAGTTAAGCATAATTTTCAAGAACAACTTCCCCCTATGCCTGAAGAGAAAAGTTTTTGATTAATGTGTGCTACCTGTTCTAACATATGTCAGTGAAACACGGACACTAACCTCACAATTAGTATAAAAGCTATGAGTGGTGCAAAGAGCCATGGAAAAATACATGCTCAGCATCACAAGACAAGAGCCAAAGACCTGCACATGAATGAGAGAACAAACAAAAAAGTATAATGCCATCAAAAGGGTAAGAGAATTGAAATGGAAATGGACTGGTCACAAGAAGAACTGATGGCAGATGGACTAAGGCAATCATAGAATGGATTCCACTTGATAAAAAGCATCCACAAAAGAGACCTAAAACGAGATGGAGCAATAATATTAGCAAGTATTGTGGGCCCAACTGGCAAAGGAAAGTTCAAGACTGTATTGGTTGGAAACATGAAGAGGCCTTTATCCTGCAGTGGATAGACAATGGCTAGAATGATGATGATATCTTTATTCTTTCCTGAATAGAATTATTTTTAAATAAAACTATAGTAATATTTAGTAAATGACACTGCAAAGAATTTGGTATATGACACTGAAGAGAATTTATAGTGAGAAAAATTTAGGCAGATGATATTTGTAATTTTCATCCAGGAAAAGTCTAAATTCTTAAACAGTTTTTCAAGAAGAAAAGTCTTCCTTAGCATTGACAGTGGAATCTTGTTTGGAAAATATAGACAAACATACATTCACACATACATTTACTAGGAGGAGAAGCTTTTTGTGAGATGTTTTACTTCCTTAAATCCTGAAATTTAACCATGAATGGTACAGACCACTGATGAGACAAAGACAAAACATTCACTTATACACATATAGTATATACAACTTGAACCAATTAATAAATCAGTATAATAAATACTAGTAAGTCCTTAAAAATTTCTTTCTTTTTGAGGAAAATCTTAACATTTCTCTTTAATGAGCCGGGGTAGGAAAAAAATAAGTAAGACTTTCTTTTTGTGTGATTAAATAAAACTATCTTTGAATTTCATTGAGTGCTTTGTGAGAGAAGGCTTGACATTCAAACTCATAGCAGCTCTGAAGATAATTTTAAAGTGGTAGAATGAATATGAAAAATGTGACAAGCTGCACTTTGGCCAATTCTCCATTTTTTTTATTTAAAAAAATCCTAACAAGTATCTCTAGCATCTCTATATGTGAATGAAACATATTCATCTTTCCCCCCCCAAAATACCTATGTTTAATCAGACATTTTTTTTTAATTAAACTGCTTGGAAATTAGTCACTCATTGAAATATCTTCTCAGATAAACTAGAATAACTGTCTTATATTTTTACTTTTTAAGATTTATGACCTATAAGTTCTTATTTTATTTATTTACTGGTAGATTAATCACAAATCCTGTAGGCTAATAAATCTCAGATAATATTTAAGGTTAGACTATAACTATATTAAAGAAATCAAGATAAAGGGATAATATAAAGTGAAACATCCTAATCTGAGCTACCCTCCTTTTTTTATTTTGTCCATTTTGCTGGAGTATGATTTTCTGCTTATCAAAGCGAACAAGAGGACTGTCAATCATTCCAGACACTCATTTATTTGTTAAAAAAAAATCCATTTCAAAGATTAGTCAGTTGAGAATGCACAGCATCTTGTGCCTTAGCTGTAACTGAATGTTTCTTTTGTGAGTCACTCAGCTGGCATCACATTTGATTTTAAAATACTCCAGAAAAGCCAAACCTGAAATACTTCAGGCATAACCTGCACTAATAGCAATCATTTCAGATTTCTATGAAGTAGTGAGGAAAAATAGTCATCTTACCATTCCAAAATCTGCAGAGAATTCAACAAGAATAATTCCAGCTGAGACACTTTGTGGGTTTCTTCTTTTTGAAGAATTTTTGAAGAATAGTTGAACCCAACCAACTAAAATCACTTTTTTTTCTTTTTTCAGTGGATAAAAGCAATATTTTCAGCCTCATGATTCTAAATGATAAAAGTGTAGAAAAAGTCTTTAAAAGCATTTATGACTATGCCTAAAAATATTTTTAATTATGCAAAACTCAAGACCAAACCGAACTGTTACAGTGCATACATGTGGAGTATGCAATGTAATATTATGTAATACTAACATCTTGCCTTTTGAGAATTTTATGGAAGGCAGTAATGAGATATGGATCCCAAATATTGGGAAAGGCTGCATGCTTAAATGTGTCGAAATAAAACACATTTTCCTGGACTCTGTTCCAATACATATGGCATACAAATGGTCACCATTTTGTGCATAGAAAATTTGTCTCAGAGGAAAAGTTTTACACTTATGGAATACCAAAGGTAATAAATAAGTAGGTTTGTTTAGATCAACGGAATTTTAAATGCAGAAAAAATAAACTAACCCTGTAAAATTGTATCTTGAATCAAGGAATCTTTCACATTTGTTGCTTACAAAATTGCCAATAGGCATCCTATCTGCCTAGTTCCACTTTGAGTACAGTGTAATTTCTAGATTATAGCATATCAAAATAAAGATATAAAATAAATAAGTAATGATAAATATTTAAATATTTAAACACTAAACATTTACTTTATTTTAAATGATAACTATTTAAATAGTTATTTTCTGGACTGCTCCTGGCTAATTACATTTGTCCCACCAGATCCAGCAAGGCAGGCATGCATGCAGCATGCACTTGGCAGGCATGAGTAGATAGCCTTTTCTGCCATGGCGCCCATTTTATGAAACATGCTCTTCCCCGAAATGAGATCAACTTCATTCCTTATTTTCTGGAAATCTCTCAAAATCTGGCTTTGTCATCAGATTACGTGTGTGTGTATGTTTGTTTATGTTTGACACACCTATCATATATATATATATTTGCAGAACACCATTCACAGTCACTTTTTGTGAAATGGGCAGCCATATACATTTGATAAATAAATAAAATCTCAACTTCACATACTTATTGCCTTTCCTAAGATCTATAACCTGTATGTTATAGTCTCCCTTATAGATCCACTTCTGATTAAGAGGTTGCTTAGGACTGAAACTGTGTTACAGTACCTCAGAAACTCTGATTCTGAACTCTGATTCTGACATGTTGATCCCACTTCAAAAATGAATAACTAATATAAATAAATAATTATATTTATATAATGATAATTTATGAAAATACAGAAAAATCTCAAATATAAAATGTCTGTAGAAAAGGTTAATGAAGTTTGTGGTACCATATCCATGACTCCATAAGTTATTCAAGCTTGAATCAAATTCAGGGACTCTATTGATTAAATATTCAATAGAGATGTTTTCTTTTTTTAAAAAAGTTCCATCCTCATCCACTGACTCACTTTACAATAGCATGATATCTCAAAGGCACCTTTTATAATAGATTTTTATTCAGCCTAATTTGTTAAAAAAAACATTGATGCAGAAGTACCTTGTTCAGTGTCATTGCTTCAGACAAAAAGAACAATTTTATAATTCTAAGATTTATTGTTTTATGTGGCTTATCTAGTCTTTAAAAAAGTGCTTTACATACATAGAAACACAACAGAAAAATATCCAAAAGAAAACACTAATTATCAGAACAGAACAACAGAGCTGGAAGGAACCTTGGAGGTCTTCTAGTCCAACTCCCTGCTCTGCTAAGAAATCCTATCCCGTTTCAGACAAATGGTTGTCCAATCTCTTCTTAGAAGAATAGAGAAGAATCCAATCTCTTCCAGTGTTATACCATCCAGAACTTCTGGAGATAAGTCATTCCACTGATTAATTGTTCTAATGGTCGGGAAATTTCTCCTTAGTTCTAGGTTGCTCCACTCCTTGATTAGTTTCCATCCATTGCTTCTTGTCTTGACTTCAGGTACTTTGGAGATCCCCACTTCTTTGCGGTAGCCCCTTAGATTATTTTCCCTTATTCCCATTTGTAAGGTTAAATGTATTGGAAATATTTTTTTTTGTTTCAGTTCTGCAATTATATTTCAAAAAATAGCATTTAATTAATCTTCAAAATATTTACAATAAATTAATGTTACTAATTAAAATTAAATTTTACTGATGAAAATGCAGAATCTGTGACCTCAGGTGTGTGGAAGATTGTGATGGTCAATGAAATTAACACAGTTAAGTGCAATTAAAACATCAGAAATAGCATTTAATAAAGTGGAATCAGGACTAATAATGCAAGAAATAGCTGATCTAAAATGCAGCTCAGGTTTCATTCCCCAGTAGGAATATTAGAAATGTAAGCATATTCACTGTCTGTTCCCTTTTCAGATTTGTATGCTAAATACATGAAGGTCATTCTAAGGGGGAAATGACATTTATTAATTAATTAATCACTTTTGGATACTGCTCATCTTCCTCACAAAGCAACTCTAGGCAGTATACATGTAACACATAAAAAAAGAAGCTATATAAACTATTATAATAGGAGGCAATAAAAATAAAAATAATTAAAATTAAAAACAGGTGGGAGCGTGTTAAAGGTTCAAACTGGCCCCTTTGCTGCATGCTTTTCTGTGTGTCTCAAGAGAGTTGGCAGACCTGTCCAAAAGGCCAAGGTGAAGGCGACAGTGTTGCAAAGGGCAGGGACAATGGCAGAGAATCTCTGTTCCTAGACGTCACCAGTTAAAATTCTTTGGGGTAACATTGCATTCAGCATAGCAACTTTATTCCATCCACTGTCAGAGTATTCTATTCTAATGTGGGGAAATGGCTACAAAGTATGATCAAGAAAGTAAAAATGGTGAGTGTGATAATGTGATTGGAACTCCACTTATTTTTTATGTTCATCACAGTGGCACAGCTTCAGTCACACTGTTGTTGTCATCATCTTTCATTTTTTGATCATATCCTGTAGACAGCCCTGCTAATAAAAGAATAAAAGGCATTTTCAAGTAAAGCAGATGGTACTATTCTTTGAAAGCAGAAGCTCAGCTTATTACTATGGTGTGCTGTGTTCAGTAGGAAGAGATTGGCCATAGTCTGGTCATGTTCTGTATCAGAAAGACAATAGGCAGATGATGTCCAATGAACATTCAAAGTCACACATTGTCAGCGTTCCATCTAAGTTCCAATAACTCACTCAGCACTCAGATAAGAATTAATCCAAGTAAGAGTTTATTAA
>JANHFL010002798.1:32582-45038 GCA_032468155.1 Oxyrhabdium leporinum | reverse complement strand
ATTTCGGGCTTATTTTGCCCTCATCAGCCAGACATACTCTTATGGGATTTGAACCCGGGTTGCCTGCAATGCAGGCTCACAACAAAACACATTACCCGAAAAGAACCCAAGATATACATACAAATACCCGCGAAAACCTCAAGAAACACACACACACACACATATATATATATATATATTTAAATGATGATGGAGATTGAAAAATGAGAAACTTCCCTCCCTCCAGACACAGTAATTTTTTATTACAAAAATAAAATTCCTTCAGAACCATTTGGACTAAACTAAATAAGATGATAGTGTGTTCTTGAATCAAAACAAATAAATAAAATTAAATAGGTTTGCCTCTTTCTCCTGACCAGCAAAAAATAATAAAGAAAAGCTTTTTGTACCACTGCATATGCTTTTCGGGAATATATATTTGTTCATTAACTTTTCAATACATGGAGCTTTCTTAAGGGAAAAAAGGCTAGCAATTTTAAGAACTTTTGTCTACTATCCACAGAGAAAGTGTTGCTGACAATAGTAAAATGAAAACCCCACTTACATACAGAATTGTGCCATATACATCATCCTAGTACATACAAGTATTCTGTCTAAAATAGAAATGGTTACTACTATAGAAAAAGGTTTCACCTTATAATTTAGGACAATTATACTTGTCCTAATATTAGTTGCCCATAGGATCAATCAGGCCAGCAGGTTTACTAGCCTGGTTATAACCAAATTAGAAACAAAGGAACAAAGAAACAAACAAAGGAACATTTGCATCTTATTTGTGGGTCATCATAAATTCTATTTTGAAGAATCTTATTTGTGAGTAGTTTTTTTTTACAAATGAGTAATTCATTTCTGACTTCTTGTACATGCTCATTAATTATATCTCTCTAAGAAATTATTCAATCTCAAATCCAGAAGAAGGAGATTTTTTCTCACATCAGGGTGTTTATTCTTGGAAAGAGTTAGGAACTCCATAAGCCGACAACATCTACAATGGTATATGGAGATGTCTTAGAGAAAATCTCTCTATATCACTAGGATTCAAAGCAACTTGAAAGGACAGAATTAATTATATGAAAATGACTTTGGGAGACAGGAAGAAGAGCCACAGCCAGGACAGTGGTCAAATAAGAGGCTATTTAGCCTTCAGCTTGTAGACACACAAGAGGCAGTTAGCCCACAGAAAGGAGATCATGGCAGACATTTCAGACCTATTCATTTCTCTAGTTTTCTGGGCTATGAAGGTGATGGGGAAGAAATTTACTTTCAGGCTTGTAATATTCTATTAATGAAACCTCTCAATAAAGTAGATCTGGTCCTTTTGGGTGTGTTACCTGTCTAAACTGCGTTGCAAGACTGACAGTATTTTAATGAATAATTTGCTTTTTGATCTTCAAACTCCAGACTTTCAATTGTAATGTGTGTGTGTGTGTGTGTGTTTAAATTTTCAATAATTAAGTGTTCAGGTTTTTTTTCTCAGTAAAATTAAAAGTAACACAAGGTAAAAAAAATGAGAAAATTATGATAATTTTTGGTATAGGTTCCTCTCATAACAATACTCCATATTTCTGAGTAATTGAAATTGAGTAGTTTTTGTAAGATTACTCTGAACACTTATATTTATCCAAGAGCTGTTTTAAAAAAAATTTAATTAATGGAACAAAGCATTCAGGATTGTTTTTTATGTAATACCCATTACCAAATGTTTATCTTCAGATTATTAAATATGACTGCCTTTATTAACTGAGCTTCAAGTATTTGAAATTTGCTGCCATTCAAATTTGCTGCCATAAGTTGAATACAATGCAGCATTGATCACTTGTCAAAATCTAACCATTTAAATGGGAGCTTGCAAAGTGAAAAAGCATGTTGAAAATCCAAAGAGCTTTCTTGAATATAAAGTACTGAAGTGGCATTCTTTATTTCACATAAACACAACAACTATTTCTGAGAAGCAATCTCAATTCTCCTTGGTATTTGTTAGTTCTTCCCTCTTTTTTTTTAATTAAATTATCTTATTGAATTGATTTCTATTCTTTAAACTCCAGAATCTTGTTCTTTTCATTTTGAGACAGGTAATAAGAACTTCAGTCCTCCAGAAGTTTGTTGAGAATACAACTCTAATTCCACTTTGTCTGAATTGTTACAGGACTGAATTATTACAGGACTGCCATATTATTAAAATGATATTATTCTACTGGAATTGTTAGAATTTCATCATGGTTTTATCCCAATAGCATTTAAACATCAGATTATTTCAAATTGTGACACAAGACAAAAATGAAGCTGTGAAATTTATATTTATATCAAAGTTAGTCCACTTATAGTAAGAAACAAAATAAAAACATTATATCCATTTTGAGACATTTTATTATTTGCTTTTATGATATATTTTCAAATTTAATTTCAGTACCACTTGTTTTTTAGAAGTCTGGATTCTAAATTAACTGGGATTTTGAAAAATAACTTATTAAATCTGCACATTTTTATTAAGGAAGGAGAATCCGTTCAGTGCCCAGAGGTTAATTGGTTTGTTTTTTCTTTGTTTTATTTTCAGAGCATTTGGATGATGACTGTACCCAAAGTAACAATGCTACACAAATCAAAAAAACAAAAAAAATCCCACACTACAATAGTAAGGAGTGAGAAAAGAAAAATCTTAGATTAGAATCGAAATCTTGATGGGAAACCCCTATATAACTTTTAAAATTGTAAATCTCTGATAAAAAGGAATAAGGTTCCTTTAGTTTCCTTCTGTTTTCAGCAGTCTCTGGACACTTAGAACAAAAATATAGATTATATTTGAAATCTGATTCTTTTATTACTTTTTTGTATCCCGAGATGTTTTTATCTAATTAAATTATTATATTTTCACCAAATGCTTACCTCCCTCCCTCATCCTCAAAATAAACATGCAATTTTTCTACATGAACTCAAGGAGCCATTATAGCTTCTGTAAATGAGTCTGGTGGATTGATGAATTAGAATGATTTGATTACATTCCCTATTTAATCTCTGTACATCAGGAATCCATAATTTCATTTATTTATAACCAACTGCCGTGGCTACAATTTGCAGTAAACTAGGAAATTGTTATCGTGGAATCTGATTCCATGTCTCGCAATTTAACAGCTGTCATAAGTAGTCTCAGAGAGAAAAATATAATATATTACCAGACTCTAGTCTTTAAAAAAACCACCAGGCTATTTGCTATTTTCCTATTCCATAAGGCCATGTTAAATTTCTGTGAAGGAAAAGAAGGTAATGAGCAAAATTCAGATGGCGCTTACTACCATAAAATCATTTAAACTTTCCCCAATGATGCTAAATGTGAAAGGGTGAAGTTAGAACAATTTGTTTAACTTATTCCCCCTTCCAGTAGCTGCCTTTTGCAAATGTCTAAGGACAGGGAGAATACTAAGACCAGAGAGTTTATGTACTCAGGACCAACTTGAAATATATTATCAACTCTCTCTAGGCTTTGGGAGCAACAGATTGTAATCATCATGAACATCAATCAGAACAAACACCAACCTACCAGCAGTACAATAATGG
Source organism: Oxyrhabdium leporinum (assembly GCA_032468155.1). NCBI lineage: Eukaryota > Metazoa > Chordata > Lepidosauria > Squamata > Cyclocoridae > Oxyrhabdium > Oxyrhabdium leporinum. Next base: position 41,486 of record JANHFL010002798.1, on the reverse strand, counting down.
GCAAGAAAAATCTGGAACAGTAAGGCAACCCCTTGAATGAGTTATCTAGAGATGCTAAGCCCAAGGGTGAGATAACTTTAATTGTACATGTTCAAGCAGAGATTGGAAAGTTATCTGCTGTAGGTGATGCCTTGAATCTCCTCCAAATTTCTGTACAGAACAAGGAATAGTATCCAGTGGTCTAATAATGATGAGAACCAGTGCAGTTTAAAGATTAAAGACATTGGATTGGCACTTGAAGTTTGCTGTGTGATTTTGGACAACTGTTTGTAAGCTTATCTTAGAGTTGTTACAGATAAAAATGGGAGGGAGCATTCTGAGTTGGCTAAGAGTGCTGTGGACAAACAAATAACAACATTTCATCATATACATGTTTGCATACTTTTAATGAAACTCTTGAAGAAGTTTAGTAAGTTCAGGAATGAGTAGTTTATCGGTTTATCCAAATCCAGAACTGAATCATATTTCAGTTCTAAGAGCCCCACAGAATACCAAACTGAAAATAATATATCCAATGACTCATTCACCTATTCCTTCTCTTGTCTCTATCCATAGATCTTCTCAAGATTTTGGGTTTCCTGTTGCTGTCAGTAATGGAAATTCAGCAATAGGTCTCCAATGGACCTTCAGGTTCAATTCACTTCCCCACAAAAAAAAGGGATAATTATCCATATCAATTAAGCTAACAGGAAACTAAGTTAATGTGAGTAAAGCAATCTTGCTGCAGATATTATAATATTTGCCTCCATTTTCTAGTGACACTCATTTGAAGATATATCCTCTTTACAAAATGTATGTATTCTTTAAAAAAAATGTAAACTAGGCACTCATTCACTTCCTTAAAGGACTTATTTTCTCATTGTGAGTCAAACAGTCACCACATACCTTTTTGACACCTATGGGTAGTTGATTGATGACTGATCATCTCTAAGTGGTGAATGATTGATGACTGCACCTCCCTGTTATTATCATTCTGGAGAAACAGATTGGAATGTGCCAAAAATAAATAAACAAACAAACACCAAACACCACTAGAAATGGCAAAATAATTAGCCCAAGAGTAACCAGTGAACAATGAAGTAAAGGAATGAACAATTGACTGCCTCACAATGAAGTTGATATAAAGAAATAACTCCATATATTCCTCTTAACCTATGACCAGGAGTTAAGCTTTAGTAAAGGCTTCCGTAAGGGTAATAGGAAGTTTCCAATATTGAATATATTTTTTCTGCAGAATTTTTTTCTGTTTCCTTTTCCAAGTCTGGAGATCTCTATAACTGTTAGAATTCAGTTCCTATAAAGTATTGTCCTAATAGCAATAGTGATTAAAGATTAAATGAGTGGATAACATCTAGAATACATTAGACTTGGGAGGTTGCCTATGCAAAATAAACCATGATTTTGAATATCACGAGAGTTAACTCTGTTAGGACCTAACTTTAAATGAGAACATGATCTACAGATATAAGAGAACATGGTACTTTATTTTTGTGAAGAAAGGAAATTAAAATTATTTATCTCTCCTTTTCATTTCATTGTATGCTGCTGCAAAACAACTGGATGTAGAATGAATAAATCTTTGTTCATGGGAGGAGAAATGACTCTCTTGTGAAGAAGAGTCTTCAAAAGGATTTTTAATATATTTCAGGAGGCATTTGAAATGCTATTTTTCTATGCTATTTGTCTAGATACCATTCCAAATGCATCATCTGGCCTTTTTAATTCAAGCAAGACTGCTAAAAATGAAACCTTTAAAATCCAATCCTGAGAAACTGAAAGCGAGTTAATGGAATGGTTTTCTACCATTTTAATGTTTTCTGCTGCCATTTATTCAGAATTTTTTAAAAAAAGAATCCTACTTCAGAGCTTGTAATATTAATATACAGCATTCTATAAAACCTACTTTGAAAAGTAAGTCTTTCAGTAAAGTGCTTACTTCATTTAACATTTTCTCATTACAGTAACAAAGCTGTGACTTTTAGAATAAGTTTGAGACTGCAACAAAGGTTTGGTTTGCCTATTCTGTTTTAACAAGTATTTCTCCACAACATACTATACATTTCACATGTTTAATATTAAGAAAATAATATTATTTAAAAATATTATAGTTTGGAATAAGAAAGTATGGTGGCTCAGTGACTTAAAAGAAGCCAAACAATGTCTATACTCCAACAGTTCGAGCCCTACCACTGAATGATATAATGAGCTCCCATCACTTGCCTTAGCTCCTGCCAACCTAGCAGTTCAAAGGCAAGTAAATAACTAGGTAACACTTTGATGAGAAGGTAACAGCATTCCATTTTTCACCGTATGTTTTTTGCTGTGGTGTGATGTCGTACTGACCACATGACTGCAGAAATGTATTTGGACAGTACTGGACAGTCGGCTCTGACTAGTGGGATAAAACCCACAGGGACTCCTTTACAGTTTTTATACTTCAGGATAATTTCTTAAAGGTATCTGGATGTTTCCAATGTCTGCAGAAATATGTAAAGGTTTGGCATTTGTTCATTCTGCTGCCCAAGTGTAATTCCTAAAGGCTATTGATACAAATTAAATTAAATTTAGACAAGAAATTAAATATCTAATGAGTTTAATATGTTAATTTTATATGATTCAACAAATAAATGTTGTACAAATGCTGAATGAATGAATGAATGAATGTTAGATGAAATCAAGACTAAATGTATAAATGTATAAGCCATACTATTCATCTATACTAGAATTAGCAGACTTTTCAGGTTATAACTACAGCATCATGTCACTTATAGTCCAATCCTTTTACTTGTATAGATCCCACAAATTGAACATATGATCTTTAGAATGTACTCTGCTATTGAGCTATAATTACCTCCATCGTCACCTCTTTTTCTTTCCTCTATCTCACTGCAGGTATTCTAGAATTCCCAGAAATTGAGAAGTGTGCTGAAACCGGGCTTTACTTCCATAAACAGATAATTCACAACACCTGAAATATGAATGTAGGCACTCAATCATAATTCTAGGTCAAAGTCAACAACTTTAATTTAGAAACTGATGAGTTGTCTCAAAGGTGCTTGTTTTCAAAAGGGAGCTGAATTTTGTTTTTTTTCTTGAAGATATTTCACTTCTCATCCAAGAAGTTGCTTGGATCAGAAGTTCTGAAGAAGCTTTTATATAGTAGTAATGATAATCACATTCTGCTATAAAAGAGATATAAATTACTGCTGAAATATCATCTGTTCATTTACTTTAAGGAATTATATAATCAAAATGTTATTACCTTAATGATGGAGCAAGATAGTTTTGTTTCATTAAAAAAATCCAATTTCCTTGTCTCCATGCAATATTTTTTGACATGGACTCCTGTATTCAACTGTACAAATGAACAAAAAAAATAGCATTCAGAAAGTGTCATTGTCTTTGATAAAAAAGACATAAAACAACAGAAATCTTTTCTTTTCTCTTTTTTTGAGAAAAGAATGTTACTGGAATTTTATGTTTGCAAAAGTCTTCTGTTTCTGGTTCAATAACTCAAGAGAGGAACATTATTTTCAATCAGCCTACATAATTTCTGAAGATTGTGTGTTGGGTTTTTTTTATTCTGCCTTTTTACTAACATTTCAATTAAATAAAAATATTTTCAAAAACTGGTACTTTAAGTTTACTGTATATGGATTCAGTATCTTTAAATACTGGAAGTGACAAGTCTCTATGTATATACCATAGAAACTATGCATTCTTATTTCACAGAATCTTGAAAAAAGTTAATACTAAGGGCTAACTAAAACACACACTTGGAATAAGCCCAATATTGTTTTGCAAATGTGTCAACTTCTGTGAATAACTTGTCACACATTACATTGTGTCAAGTCTACTCTATTTCCATCAGCAGCTTTGGCAAAAGTACTTTATTATAACTTTTCCAAGTTAGATCACCATTGTAAGAAATTAACTAGCTTCTATTTTTATGATTTATTTATTTGTAAATTAATTCATTCTAGCAGCATGCAATAAAGCCAAACAATAGAAAATACAATGCAATAATTATAAAATATATATTTAAAAAAAAACATAATAGTGAGTCTGAATGAGCACATCAAGATATTCAGTCTGACAGGAACTCCAACTATCCTAAAACAAGGCTTGAAAGAACAGCAGGTCTTTAAGGTTTTCTGCAATGCCATAAGGGTGGAAGCCACATGTATATGAAGGGAAATCTCTAGGGGTGGTCTGATAATGGTTTGCACTGGTTAGGGTGAACCGGTTGTTAATTTCATAGCCAGTTCGGCAAACCGGTAGTTCCCACCCCTGGCTGGCCCTTCCCACCCCACCCTGCCCCTCCCAGGAGTTCCCACATGGTCCATTTTGGATCACAGGTAAGTTCAGGGACTGTGCAGAAGCTCAGGGAGGGCAAAAAATGGGCCTCCCAGAAGTTCCAGAAGGCTGGAAATGGGCTCATTTCCAGCCTCAGAGAGCCTCTGGAGCCCGGGGAGGCCATTTTTGCCCTCCAAGAGGCTCAAGGAAAGCTTCCAGAGCCCAGGGAGGGTGAAAAATGGACCTTACAGAAGTTCTGGAGAGCCTCCGGAGCCTGGGGAGGGCGAAAACACCCCCATGTGACCTGTTTTCATGGTGGTGCAGGAGAGAGGGTGGTACAGGAGGCTGACTAGACCATGCCCAACATGGCCACATGCGCCCAGCAAGCAGGCAGAGAATCAGTTGCTAAATTATTTGAAGCCCACCCCTGGAAACCTCCTTCTAGAGGTTAGGCAGTGTGACAAAGAAAGCATGGTTCTTTGGTGCTGATATATGACATTATCTAACTGAAGGGATCCAGAATGCACCAACTCTATCAGACTAATCCCCTGGGATCATTCCACAAAGATATGCAGTCCTTCTGATATGTTGGACTTCATTATTTATTACTGTATATATGCCCACCTCTTTATCCAAAGTGACTCTTACAGGTCATAACCATATCTTCAATAACTTCAGAAAGAATACTGACAATCAGTGAAGCTTCTAGGATAGGTGTCACATATGAAGGAATGCCCAATGCTGCTCACATCACTGCATTAGGGATCAATTGAAGCTGAATGGTCTTCCTATAGAGCAGGGCTGTCAGGATGTGTCATGTGCTGGCCACGCCCATGCCCAGTTTAGCAAATGGGAAAAAAGTCCTGATATGTCATGTGATGCTGCCATGATGACATGAGTTTGATACCCCTACTATAGAATTTATTGCTATAGTTGAGCTGTGAGTTCAGTAGGGCATGAATAACAGTCTGAAGACCTTTTCAATCTGGGAAAGGGCATATATATACAAATAAAACTTTCAAATTCCTTCCTGACCCCAGCTACTACCTGTTCATTGAGAAGGACCTGTGAGTCCTGGAAAAAAACCCACTTCCATTACAGTTCCACCACAAGTCACCTACAAGCATGACCAAGATTGTCTCCATACTAAATATCAACCTGAAAATCCAATTGAAATGAGTCTAGATAATCACCTTCCTCCAGAATTCTGATCAAATGAAGATCACCTTCTTAACAATCTTCCCCACAAAGGGAATATTGGAAACAGGAGATACTGTAGTTGCTGGATCCAGAGACAGACTCTTAAGGAGAAGCATTCTATCACTTCTTTCAAAACAAGAGGTACCAGTCTATCTCACAAAGAGGTTGACACCAAAGTACAGATATAACTGCAGGTAACCTCCCTGGCAACTTTTATGACCTGAGAGAGTCTGAACAACAGCACAAAGAACCTTGTTCATTTCTAATGTAGTAAATATTATGAATATTATTTTTTCCTAATTTTACTTGAGAAGTATATAACAATTTTTCTGAACAATCTTTGGGAGGGAAGATGAATAGAACACACTGAAAGTAAGAAGCAGTGTAGAATGCATGTAGCATATTACAAAAACAAACATTGCTTTCTTTCATCCTGTCACATAAAAATCCATACAATCTTAAAATAACCTGCATTTATGCTATTTTGAAAACAAATTTCCATTTTGGGTCAAAATGAACTGAAATGCTTCTAAAGAATTCACTAAAGTTTGTATTTTGTGCATTATATGCTCATATTATGTAAAAAAAAAAATTAAATTCACAACATTCACTCAATAATTTATATAGCATTTGTTTTTTGCTGAATATTTACCTATTGCAATGAAAGATGCTTGATGATTTATTATGCAATCATCAAAAATACAAAAAAGTCCATGGTACATAATAATAATTTTAAAAAATGATGGTAAGAATCCAGGAAAAAAACAAACAAAAACAAACAAACAAAAAATGCATATGGACAAGTTGACCGAAAAGAATATATTGTTTGAACATATAAAACTAAGGCAAGGTATCTCCTGCTGTGATCACATTGTAACCACAAAGCACTCCCCAAGTAATATGAGGGATAGGGCCAACTGTCATTCCTTTAATTAAAGGTTGAAGCACCTGATCTGATGAGCTGAGACTCCCTATCGTCTGGAGCAGAGGAGGAAGACAAGGAATAAGAACAAGTTGGACATTCTAAGATAATGAGAGGCCAGATTCTAGCAGACCATTTTGCTTTAAAAATTACATCAATTTTAAAGTCAGAGCTAAGACAGTTAGGCTGCTATTCAGGAAACAAGGATGGTTATGCCCCTAACTGAGTGTGCTCACAGCTGGGGCTAATTAGGAACAATGCTTGTTTTCTGTTAGAAAAATATTTCCAATATCAGAGTTGCATTCATAGTATTCTTACTGTGAAATTGGAATCTTAATTTAACAAACCACACTAGTAGTAGAATTTTTGGTGTTTAATCCCTTGGCTAACACAAACAATTCTTGTTTCTATGATTCTGTTATTCTCTGTTTGTTCACCCTCTTCTACTGTATCTCTGCCTCTTGCAACTCATTAGAACTCTGGACTGAGCTCTGTAGATTTTGCCTCTTTTCTTTCAATCCAAATTGGCATTGCCAGTACTATACCCTGATTACAAGGCAAACTCTCCTCTTTGGAATCTCTGCTGAAATTTGTATGACACTGCATCCAAGCAATCTATCTGCCTTCTTAATCGTTTGAGTTATAGTGCCCTCAATTGTTCGATTCCCAGAACAGAGGAAAAGTTGGTACATTACTCTGTGTCTCTGTGACAAAAGAAATCTCCCTCTTTCTCTGGATGTACCTTGGGGAAGTCTGAGTGTCTGTGAATATCTGAAGCCATCAGGTAACACCAATTATTTTCCTCCCAATATGAATCTTGGCATAATGTGCATATTTGATCTAAGTTAATATTTTCTGCCATTAGTTTTCATAACCATGATAAATAAACATGCTCCATAATTGCACTAGTATAGAACATTTAGATGGTTAAGTGTTTGCCTGCCCCAATGTAATAATTTAATAAACAAATAAACAAATCCCATACATGTTCAAGGCAAAAATTATGTATAACCATTATTTCAAATATATTAATTTAGTTCTTCTGTCAAGGCTGTATAATATAAGTGCTAGTAAAATAGCACTAGTTTGAATATAAATTTAATTCCCATGCGTATCTTTGAGAATGCATCCTAAATTCTGCCTAGAGTAGGATCATTAAAATAATTGGCTTACTAGTCTGGCTAATTGCACCCATCACTCTCTTTCCAATTGGTTTACTCTAAGAATAACTAAACCTTAATCCAACTCACTATATTTTGTAGGATAATATTACAGTTTTATGTTTAATAAAGTCCTTATGATGTTTTTGCTTGTATCTGATGTTTCATTAAACTGACATTTTACTGAAATATGAATTTTTATAATAGTTTACCAAATGGTTAACTTTAAAATAAATAAATTTTATACACATGCAGATTGGAAAATAAAAACAATTTTTGGGTGGCCTTCAAGTCCAATAGTCTATCTGAAATACTAGAGAAGCTAATTACAGTAAGGGCTAGAATGGGAATAGAAGGTCTGAAGCAGTGGCATGGTCCTTCACAATAACAATTTTCATGTCCAACCATTTATTTGATTATAACATCATAGAGCTTGAATTTTAGACTGTGCAATACCCATGTTTTGTGGTTGTTGTGCTTGGCTTTTTCAGTGTCTGAAATTTAAGTATTTTTTATAAGAACTGTAACCTTGAATCTGTGCTTATAAATTGTCTAATTCAGGTATTATTCTGAGTGAAGCCATTACTCATTTTTAAATATATGGCAATGTGGGACATTTAATTTGTTGTTTAATAAAGGGACAGGACTTCTAGTAAAAATAACAATATAATAAGATTGTAATAACAATGTTAATTGTTTCAGAATGAATGCAATACTTGCAACATCTAAATATTCTCTTCAGTTCTTCAGTCTTTAGATCTGCTGGTTTTCACTACAGTCAAAAGTTTGTGTTCAAATCCTATATGAAAGCTCCTGCTTTTGTCCCTCATAAAACATGTCCTTCTATTACTGACCTATGGCTTATCCTTCCATAATTCTGAATGGGACAAAAGTATATCCTAAATAATCCTTTTGATGTCCCCAAAAACCTGGAATTATCTCAATATCTTGGACCAATTCCTATCATTTTTGAAATTGTGATTTTGGCTGTAGCTAATGAGAACTGTAGTCCAAAATATTTGAAGGGCCCAAGGTTATCTGCCACTAATGTCTATCTGAATAAATGGCTCACTCTTGACTTTTATGAACCCAGTTTTATCATAGCTACTGATGTTAATAAATAAGCAGCAGAGAAAATGGATTATGAACATGAATAATGGTATTCTTAAAAAGTTATATAAGTTGTTTTTGAGAAGACATTCACACAAATTCTTTTACAAATGAGATTTGTTTCTACAATGTTAATTCATTCATTCATTTAATTAGACTTATATACCGCCCCATTCCAAGGACTCGGGGCGGTTTACACTTAAAAATCCCCTTAAA